>CACVCL010032494.1:0-16178 GCA_902729485.2 Mus minutoides | reverse complement strand
GGCTCATATTAATGAAAAACAGATGATTTTTTCTATAATTTTACCTTTAGTCATGCAAATTGCGCACAGGAGATGATTTGGTTATTTTATAATCATCAAGTGTTTGTTGAGTGTTTAGTATGTAACAGGGTCTGTGTTAGTACACCTAAGAAAAGTTCAGTTCCTTTCTTCATGTGGTTATACTCCAATGGGGGAGCAGATAAGTGAGGCAGTGAGTGGCATGAAGTTAGCAGCTGTTGTGGAAGCATCTGTTCTTGGTGGGAGTCTAATTTTCATGATTATATTAGCTGCCCATGCCTGCCGTCATGAGGTTCACTGACTGGACAGCTTAACTGCAAATGTTTGTTTTCTGATGGTCTTGCAGGTAAAAACCCAGAGGCAAGATACTGGCAAGAGTGATTCTTTGGGGGGGCTTCCCTTCTTGCTTCATAGATGACCATTTTCTTGAAGTACATGGTTGCTATATATGTATCTGTATCTTAATCTCTCCTATAAGGATACCAGTCCCATTAGATTTGGGGCCCATTTATAAGACCACATTTTACCTTAATTACCTCTGTAGGGTTCCCCTCTCTAAACAACAACTCATTCTGAGAGATTAGAAGGGTCAGCTTCAACTTGTGTTAGGAAGGTATGATTTAGCCAACCCCATCCCAATTATCTGGAAAAACTATTTCCAATGGAAATATCTGAAATAGACAAAGATTTAAAAGTTTCAGAACCACATTAAAAATGGAACCAAATGCTAGAGCCAAATGCTACATGAATTTAATGTGAGGACTGTATTTCATCTAATCTAAAAACATTAGAATTTCATTTCAATTTTTAACCAATAAAGACAATTATTATATAACATTCAACCTGTTTGTAGTCATTTAAACCCTGAATGCCCTTTTTCCTTATAGGCTGTTTCAACCCAAACACTAAAATTTTTGTCAGAAATACTTGAGTAACAACTTTCATAAAATTTATAGTTGAATCAGTGTTTGACATACTCGGGAAATTCCAAATACTTTAAAACTGTTTCAGTAACCGAATTAAATACTTTTAAAATGCAAATTACTTTTGCAGCATGTAAAATTAAGAATTTACTGTTTTGGTAGCAACAGCTGCATTCAAGTGTTCAGTAGCTGTACAGAACTTGTGGCCATCTTTTCCTGTTCAGGTTACTCTAACAAAATACTATAGACTGGGTAATTTATAAACAGTGTGCATTTATTACACAAAGATGGACAAGTTCAGATCAGGGATCAGCAGATCTTGTCTGTGAGGAGGACATCTCTGCTGCATGAATGGTCTTTTTTGACTTTCTGTGAACAAATGAAAAGCAGGTTCTTTTGCCACTTAGAAAAAAATTAATCTGTTGGTGTCTAGATAATCTGATTAACTGGTGGCCTCTCCGTTCAGTGCCATAGTCTTGGGCACTGGCTCTCAACCTGTGGGTTGCAACGTTTTCAGGGATTGCATATTAAATATCCTGCATATCAGATAGTTACATTACTATTTGTAACAGTGGCAATGTAATTCTTTTATATTTGGGGTTGGGGGGGTCACCAGAACATGAGGAACAGTATAAAAGGACTGCAGCATTAGCAAGTTAGGAAAGTTAGGTCTTGAGGGTCCTTTTTCAATACATTGTTTTGGGAGGGCACAAGCACTTGTACCACAGGTGTGGCTATTGGGTTGGATAATACAGATATAGGAGATACAGGGCAGTGTTCAGAGAAACCACCCACCTCTGAAAGCCTCCAACCCCTCAGTAACTCCAAGTTTCACTATCAATAACACATTGTATTACAAGGCCCAGAAAATCCCACTTCATAAATGATTAAGATTTTGAAAAACATTTAACACTCTCCAACTGCTACAAACTTAAAGCATTTTACAGTCTAATTAACTCCCCCTGCCCCTCCCGGGGGGGTTATTAAAGTTCATCTCAGGGACTTCCTGGGCTGGGCTCTGAGCCAAGACTTCCATGTGTTTGCCACCATCCCTACCCCTCTGGGTGCTAATGAGGATGGGCACAGTTGGGAATCTCACACCTCCTCAGCAGGAGGCCACCCCACCCCATATCCTAATCCCTCCATCCCATTATGTGAAGAATTTCAAAATGGTTATTTCTGTACCAGGTCAGGATTACAGTTGAGCACCCGGGCTCTTGAGTGGAGCATTGAGGTTCTTAGACCCACTCTCCTGAATGAACATTTGCTTCTCAGCCTCAGTCAAAGTCCACGAGGAATGGTAGACTGCCATTCTAGTATTTCTACAACCCACAGTGGTCCATATTAAGGAAGAAGGCCATCAGAAGGCACACAAGGGAGCAGAGGTGGTGCTGTGGCTATGTGGGAATGTTGTTTCTTCTCTACACTCAAGAAGCTCATCAAGAATTCCTTCTCTCTCTCTCTCTTCTCTCTCTCTCTCTCTCTCTCTCTCTCTCTCTCTCTCTCACACACACACACACACACACTATATGTATATATATATATATATATATGTATATATATATATATACATACATATGATTATGCTCACCCCATTTCCATTTATTATCACTATTTCCCCCCTGAACTCCTTATTCTTCTGAAAAAAATGCCCCAGTAGCTACATCACTGAAGTAAAGGATGTCACCTCCTACATATAGCAACTATTGACAATGTCTGAAGTGTTCTCTCTCTCTCTTTCTCTCTCTCTCTCTCTCTCTCTCTCTCTCTCTGTGTGTGTGTGTGTGTGTGTGTGTGTATGTGTATGTGTGCATGTCTGTGGTGTGTAGTTTGCATGTGGATGTGTGTGTCCATGCTAAGTAGAGAACCCAAGGCTTCTGTATTGCAAGACAGGTGATCCACCATTGAGCTAGACCTCTGGACTGCAAGGTTTTGTTCTAATAAATGAGGTCCATTCTTTCTTGACATGCAAAAGAATGGAGAGTACAAATATGCCCTCAAAGCCAATGAAAACAAGAAATACAAAATCCTGTGTTTCACTGTTTTGGCTAATGAAACTGGCACCATTTTCCTTATATGGTGCGCGTAATGGATCCAAGTGGCAGTGAGCTAATCTTCATGGTACTCAGATTTCAAAATAAGAGACCAAATAACAAACTACTTATAAACAGATAATGACAACAGTCATGGGGAAGGAACTGCCATAGAGGTCACAAGGAAAATGGGTTCGGTCATTCATTTATTTCCAAGTATTTTCCTAGTACCTGCCATTTCCTTGGTCCTGTGGGAGGATCAAATGATAAATCAGATGGTTCTTACATTCAAGCACTGAGATTTTGCTTAGCACTGGCAATTCCTTTTATATATATTTATTTTATCTTCCAGAATGTTTAGAAGGTTCAGTGGCATGTGCTGCTCTTGCAGAGGACCTGAGGTTAGTTCCTAGCACCTATGTGAGGTTGCTCACAATCGTCTCTGCAGGAACCTGCACTTATGTGTCTATCACACATATGTGTGCGTGTGCATGCACCTGCACACACAAACACACATACACAATTTAACAATAAAAGTAAATATCAATAAAAAAGAATATTTTAGAAAGTTGGCATCCTTACCTAGATTTTTAATTTCTGTTCTCCAAAACAAGCTAGAAGGTGTGTACACAATATTGCTCAGTTAAAAAAAACAATGAATGGATGATACAGAAACAGGAGTGAACTGACAATGATATTATTATAAACATGAGGTAATAGCACCAATCAAATAATTTCTTGATAAAAATACACAAAAATGAATGGATTTAAAAACTATGGAATTGGTTCTGGACCTCTTCTACTTCTCACAGTGTGATTTTAGACACATCCTTAGATCTTGGGGTTTAAACTGGCTTTATCTCTAAAATGAAACTTAGGATTGCTGCTAAGTGCAGTGGTTGGGGAGAGTGAATTCGGAAGTACTTTGGAAACACTGAAGCTCCACGCTATCATTCGGGGTTATTATGTGTGTTAATGCAACCCTTCATTGGTGTGGCTAATTGAATACTGACTCTGCTAAAGGAAATTAAAATTAAACAGTCTGTATTGGACAATCCAGTGTAGAGACTCAGCATGGCAGGGGTTTGCATTAAGCCAAACATAGCCAGAGAGAGAGACCCTGACGGAGAAAAGCAGTTAGATTTCACTACTAATTAGGACTGTTCCTTCAGGAGGTGGAATCTTCTCTCCCTTTTACAGATCAAATTACTCATGTACCCCTATAAAAAGCATGTCAAAGTCAGGAGTGCAAGCGGGTCCCAGTGCAATTTGCAGTGGGAATGGCAGCACTGAACAGTTAGCACACCATTAATTCTCAATTAAGTACCAATTTGCACGTTGCTGGGAAACAATTGCAAATTCTTTGTTTTTCCCCTTAAATATGTCATTGGAATCTAAGGGAGTTGAAAAAAAAATCTGGTAGAGAAGGATAAATAAAGACAACTAGAGATAAAAATCAGGTTCTGCCAAATGCTAGAAAGGGATCTCCCATCCCAGCCACGTGCTGAGGCCCTGCCTGACAGCCAGCAGTCTAATAATACCCAGCGGAAGGGTTGGTATTCATCATAATCCAGATTGGCCAGAGGAAAGCCTCAGCTCTATTTAAGACTTTACAGTTGAGAAATTCTCAACCTTAAAGCAAGAATTTGGAAATTTCTCCTGTAAAATTATCGCAAGGATACATTCTTCCCTGCTGGGTCCAATCTTTTAGATGAGTTATCTACTGCAATCCTGGACTCTAGTGCAGGCCCCATCAACTTGAACGTTGGGGGATTAAGGCAGGAGGATCACAAGTTCAAGCCTTGCCTAGGCAACAGAGGAAGTCCATGGCTGGGCTAGGCAACTTAGTGAGAACCTGTCTCAAAAAGTAAAAAGGACTGGGAGACAGTTAAATGGCAGATGGCTTGTCTAACAAAGTCATGACCCTAGGCTTGCGCAGTAGTACCACAATCCATCAATCAATTAATCATCAGCCCGATGTGTCAGTTGGCCAAGAATTCAGGGGTTTTATTTCCACTGTCCAAAGTTGAAGGCTAGCTAATGTTTTCTTTGAGGGGCAAATGGCTTAGAAGTAACAACATCTTAATTAATATTACTGACAGGGCCCATGTTTCTATGTAGATCCCAAAAGATGAATTTGATAGTTGAGACTTGATTTTCAACCTGGTAGACTTCTTTTTCATGCTAAATATATTGAGCATGAAACCCCATCATAATTTTTCATTTTTTATGTAATTTATTGCACTTCTGCCTCTGGATGTCGAGCTGAAAGGAAGAGAAGAAATAGAGGTCTCCTTTGCAACAGCTTGCAATTTAAAGGGATGGAAAACACACGAGACATGATGAACTTGAGTCCCTAGCTGCATCACTCAGGTTTGGGAGCCTGCAAGATGCACAGAAGCAGAAGCAAGTGGTGTGTGCTGAGTTTGATATAACATACAACTTAGGTAGAGGAAAGGCAAGGTGAATGGTCATATCATAAGCTTCTGTGCTTGCCTCCTTCCTATTCTTCTGTACATCACAGGCTTTCTCAAGCATCTGCTCCTGTCACTGTCTAGTTAACTCCTGCTACAACTAGACATTTGGAATTACTCCCCTTATTCTTGTGATCAAATACCCTACAAGAAGTAACTTATGGGCAGGAGGGTTGGTTACAGCTTGGAGTTGGAAAGGATTGTTCCATCAAGGTGGAGAAGACATGGAGGCACTGAAGAAGATGTGGTAAAAAGAGGAGGAGGAGGCAGGGGAGGTGAAGGAGGAGAACAAAGAGGGGCAGGGGGATGATGAGAAGGAGGGTGAAGAGAAGGAGAGGAAGGAAGAGGGGGAGGGAGAGGAGGAAGGGGAGGAGAGAGGATCACATTGTGACTATTGGAAGCAGATATCAAATAAGAAGTGAGGTGGTCTATAAAACCTCAAGGTCTTCCTCCATTACCCCAAACCCAACAAGTTTCTAGAACATTTCCAAACAGCATCACCAACTGGGGAACAAGAGTTCAAACACATGAGCTTATGAGGGACATTTCACATTCAAATTAAAAATTTCCTTCTGAAACTTGTCACCCAACAGCTTGTACTGAACCTGATCACACCTATCAACTCTTTCTTCTCTCCATGAATTCTGAAAACTGACCCCACATGAAGCAGGACACTGACAGAGGTACTCTTCTTTCTTGAAAACATAAGCTAATGCCTAGTGGGAAGCAGTAGATGATAGCCATGTTCCTCTGGAGCGAGGACACCATAAGGCAGCTCTTATATCTCTCCATGGTACAAAGACACATATAATTCTCTGGATTGAAGTTGCTTGACTCCTCTTGGCTCATGAGGCTACTATCCTGAGTCCCTTGGAGTCCCAGCCAGCAGGGTATTTTATACACTGAGCACACGTCTTTTCCCCTTGGGATTGGTAACTGTTTCTCACCTGCTTCTAGAAAAAAAATAGGAAAATGATTGTGACATATCTGAGCAATGAATAGACTTGGAAATTTATGCTCAGTGGTTTCATTTTTGTTTGGATGAAGCCACAGGGCCTTGAGGCAACCCAGAGAACGTACATAGAAGAACATACATAGAACATACATAGAAGATAAGAAACACATCGTATTACTCTGCAACTCCTGGATGACGGATTAAAATAAATTCACCTGTATAAATTAATGGGTTCTAATTATAATGTTTATTTTAACATATTCTCAGGTATTCTATTAAGGCTACCCATTAAAAGTGGCACCAAGAAAATATGGCCGACTTATATGATTTGATGGGCCCCTGGGAAGCCCTTGGCTTAACATCCCTTCTTGTAGATGCCTGCTATGGCCCAGTGATTCACCTATGTTAGTAACTGTATCGTGTATCATCTCTTTGGGTTTTCCCAACCACAAGAAGAGGTGGCTACTATCATAATTTCAATTATTTTATTTTATTTTATTTTATTTTATTTTATTTTATTTTATTTGGTTTTTTGAGACAGGGTTTCTCTGTGTAGCTCTGGCTGTCCTGGAACTTACTCTGTAGACCAGGTTGGCCTTGAACTCAGAAATCTGCCTGCCTCTGCCTCCCGAGTGCTGGGATTAAATAATTCTAATTTTTATAGATAGGAATAATGTCATCAGAAATATTAAATGACTGTCCCAAAGTCACTCAGGTAAGGAGGTGCCAAAGTCTGTATTGACAACTCAGGTCCTTTGACTTCAAATCACACATTTTTCTCTACCCTCCACCCTTTGTAACTAGGGGAGAATAACTCCTTAGGTCTGGCGTTAAAAAAAACAACGTTCTTTAGAAAACTCTATGAAGAAACACATGTACCTTTCTTGCTTTTGTCTTGTTATCTGCCTTGCGTGTTTATTTTCTTGATACCCAAAACTTGTCCTTCTGCAGTTTCTTTGTCACCAAGGACAGGGTTACTACAAGTGAAGAATCTGATTCTACTCCAAAGTTACTGGAAAATTAAAGAAAATTGTGAGGAAAGATGAGGGCAAGAAGGAAAAATAATTTTTTAAACTTTATATTGATTCACTGTGATTTTCACATTAGGCACCCCAAAACCCCACTCATCGTCTTACCTATTCAAATCTGTCATCCACCCTTGTAACCTTCCCCCCTAAAGAAAATACAAAGTAAAACAAACATATCATGTCTTCATGTGGTTTGTCACCATGTGTCACACAGTCTATACCCTTCTGCTCCAACAGCTTTTCTTACAAATGTTCATTGCAATGAGTCATTGGTCTGGTTTGAGACCTCTGGCCTCTGTTACCCTAAAAATACTGGATCCTTACTGGGACTCCTTCCTATATCTTGTCATTGCCCAGTGTCATGGAGATCCTGCAGCTTTGGATCTGCCAGACTGGTCCCTTCATGTGATCCTGCAGTTCATAGATCCTGGGGTGGGCTCACTAAAAGATCTGGGTTTGGATGGACACTTCATTGGTCAGCCCACTAGCTCTTTTTTGTCAGTACCACCAGGGTCAGCTATTTCACTTTGCCTGGGTGAGGGACAGGGACAGCTTGCCTGCTCTCTGGGCCAGTTGACCAGCCTTCTTCAGGTGGCAGTGATGGGATGGGAGACAGCATCCCATACCACTGCATGGTGTGGGGAGAGGGCAGATCTCATGTGCTCTAGTCTTTGGGCCAACTCATCTGTCCTTCACTGCCTGGTAAGATGAAATATGTGGACCAATTTCTTCAGTTTTAGCCAGCAAGGGTTGGGGAGAAAAGACATTTAACAAATTCATGATGTGTGTGTAAAGTAGTTTATGATTCCTTTTGAGAACTGCATAAGAGTCAATGTCCTCTCATATGCTTCTCTAGGTAGAGTCTTGGGCTTGACCTTAAGAGTCATGCCTTCTGCCTCTTTCAGGAGGCAGAAGCAGCTTTGATGAAATGACTTGCCTGTTTCTCTGTGTTGATGCTTTGGCCAGACTTTGGAGCAACAGAAATCCTTGCATTCAACTTTCACAGAGATTGATTTAGTGTCTGAGATGAAAAAAAAAAAAAAGGCAGTGTTGGAGGACAGCAGGTTAAAGCCTGGGAATAAGAAATTTAGAAAATGTAGAATAAAAGTAAGATTCTATCTATGATGTAAGAGATCCAGGCACGACTCTAAAGATAGCCTAGTAAAAAGGAAAGAGTTAACACTGTAAACAAAAACCATCAGGAAATCAGAAATGTGACTACTGTTTCTCCCCGAACCCTGTGTGTGTGTGTGTGTGTTTGTGTGTGTGTATGTGTGTGTGTGTGTGTGTGTGTGTGTGTGTGTGTGTGTGTGTGTACAGTTCTGTATGCCCACATATATACATGTGAGTGCCAGGTATAGATGTGTGTGTCTCCCTGTTCCTCTATCTATCCACTAATTGATAAATCTATTATCTGTCTGTCTATCTATCTATCTACCTATCTCATCTATATATCTTTGAGGCAGGGTCTCTCACTGAACCTGGAGCTCCTTGATTAGTTAAACTGCTTGGCCAGGGAACCTTCAGGATCCTCCTTTCTCCTCTTACCAATGCCTATGTCAAGATTATAGGCTTATGCTGCCACAGCATACCTAACATTTTACATTGATAACCAAGCTCACAGTTCCAATATAGCTGGGTAGCAAGCACTGTTACCATTGGGCCACATTCCCATCCCTCATTTCCCTAGTATCAAGCCCTTTTGTTAGACCAAAATACTTCTTTTAGGTCTTCAGGAAATCTGCTTATTATATTTATGTATGATTAGGGTCAGTCCAATCCACCACGAGGATCAACGATTCTCGGGGATGTTTTATGGCAATGATCACAGTGTGGATGGAAAGCTTATCATTCTTTTTCAGTTTTTCTGAAGTGAAAGTATTTATAAAATATGCTAGATTAGGTATTAGAGACAGTGAAAATTCAGAGACCCACAGGGCTGCTGTTTAGAAACAAGTTATAGTTTTGGCTAGGGGTTAGAGCAGTGCTGCCCTTTCCCCAGAACAGTTGTGAGTGAGACAAGAAAGAGTACCAGTCTAGAATGGAGCTTCCACTGGCTATTGAACAAGAACTACAAGCCCTGCCACCCATAAGCAAAATGTGCCCGTGGTTGATAAAGAAGACAAACGTTGAAGAAAATGCATTCACTTACTTCTGAGCTCCAAACCTCAGAAGTTGTCAGACCCAGGTGGAAACCTGAGGTTGGACTAAAGAGTCCAGATGTCAGGCTGCCTGGCTCATTACACTTCTGACCCAGTTCTGGCCGCTGGAGGGTATTTCCTGCAGGGATGGGCAACTGCTTGCCTCTATGGCCTCTCTAAATGTTCACTGCATTTATTCCTACTCTTTCATTTTCTTCCACATTTCTTTTTCTTCGTGATTGTGATTGCAGCCCTCCCCAAGCCAAAGTGCTTCCCCTGCGGCCCCCCCCCCGCCCCCTGCAATCTGGAGGCCTCCCTAGCACATTTTCTGCTGTGACAGCAGTTCACATCACTCACTAGCCTGGTGCTGCCTCATCTCTGCTCTCTGGGGTTGATAAATATGTAGTTCTAGCATGAAAGAGACTGGGTGTAATCACTGGAGATTTCTCAGAGTGAAAACATCAGCGCTCTTTGTAGACTCTGCCTAACTGAGAACAGCTTGAGAAAATAAGTTTTTGACCGAGAAAAGGGAGGGCAAGGTGGAGGGGAAACCGGGAGGGATGAGTGAAGTGTGTGTGTGTGTGTGTGTGTGTGTGTGTGTGTGTGTGTGTGTGTGTGTGGTGTATTTTCCCCCACCAGTCACTCATGTTCATTGTTTGAAGGAACCCTCTAAGGCCAGGACAACTTCTACACTAAGTCCACTAATTCAGAAGCAGGCTTATGCTGATAATAGGCTTCCATGTATGTATACGGGGTGTTCTAAATTGCCTTTCTGTTGCTATGACAAAACATTCTGACCAAAAGTAACTAGAGGAGAAAGGAGTTTATTTAGCTCTCACTTCCAGGTGAAAGAATCCATCACTGGGAGGGGGCAGGGTAGGAACTCAATGAAGGAATCAAGGAGGAACCTTGCTTGTATTCTCTCCCTCTTCCTTCCCTCCTTCTTTCTCCCTCCTCTTCCCTCCCCCTCCCCATTCCATCCTCTCTTTCTCTCTGTCTCCACTCCACACCTCCCTGGCTTGCTCTCATTGGTTCATGCTGAGAGAGCTTTTTATCTAGTCCAGGACCCCTTGCTTGAGGAAGGATGCTGCCTATACTGGTTTGGCCCCTCCTACTTCACAATCAACAGTCCTTCCTTCACAGAGGCACCCACGGGGTAACCTGATAAAGACAATTACTGAATTCTTCTCTTTTCAGATTTTAGGCTGTGTCAAGTTGACAATTAAAGCTAACACCAATAAGGAAAACATTCAAAGCTGATAGGATAAAGAATCTTTTGGGAGGCATTTAGCAGCCTAATTGGGATACTGGTTCTTATTTTGAAGGGCTATCTAGGGCTACTTAGTTACAAGTGACCTTTGATCACTGCGTGCTCACGCACATAAACACACACACACACACACACACACACACACACACACAGAGTTTACATCCTCCCACGCACTTGTCCACACTCCCATGTTCACACATGCACACAGGAAAAATCTAAAAACCAATGAATGTGTTATTAGAGATAAATATCCTCACACTCAATTGTTCAACCATCTTGCCCGTGTGTATTCAAGTGTAACTTGCTTCAACCCCTCGCCCAAATGCACCAAGACACATGACATATTAGTCAGTTGTCTGTAACTTTTATAGTATGGGGGGCACATTTGATTTGGCAGTTTCTAGTTTAGCCTGAAACAGAACCCAAGAATTGTAGTGAAACTCATTCAGCCTTGGAAGCCCATTGAAGAGGGATGAATATAAACCAGGGATTTCGAATGATCATGCTAAAGGGATTTCTAAGTATTCCACTTTATCTTTATTTCACCCCTTAGAATTTTTTCTCTTGCCTATAAATTCTCTCATTCATCACCCCCTGCACTGAACCTCTGGCTTTGCCCTATAGCACCCACAGATTCAGAAAAGTCTTCTCCAACGTCAGCTAGGCACACTTGCCTGTTTAGCACTGATAGGTTAGTGAACTTAGGGGTAATTAGTAACTTAATAGAAACCAACAAATCAGAGTACTGACTGAAAAAAAATCAAGGTATAAATAAAACCTTTGAAAAGAACATTTAAGCTTAGCTTTCGGCTCTGTTTGGCTGCTGGCTTCCCACCAGCCTTCAAGTCCTTTCCTCTTTAATACTCTAATCAAGTGCTGATCAAAGGACTTCACACTTCTGTGTCCTTGCACATGTTGGCACCTTTTCAGTCCCTCAGTCTCAGACAGCTTTCACGCTGCATAGCTCTTATCATTCATGGGTGCTCTTGCTCTCTTTTCTGTGGAAGGA
The DNA here is from genome assembly GCA_902729485.2 of Mus minutoides. Taxonomy (NCBI): domain Eukaryota; kingdom Metazoa; phylum Chordata; class Mammalia; order Rodentia; family Muridae; genus Mus; species Mus minutoides. The sequence continues at coordinate 4,327 of CACVCL010032494.1, read as the reverse complement.
GACTCAGCTATACATTCCTTGTGGAGGAGGGGAGAGGAGGGCAGGCTGGAGTTAGTGGCCATGAGGAAGAGGCAGTCACATCTGGTTCAGCAGACACATAGGTACATGGTCTTCCAGACAACAATTTCCTACTCAGGAAGAGATAACAGCCATTAGTACAAATGGTGCTAGAGGGCAGCATTACAATTCATTGGCAAAAGAAAGGGGTCATGTTGCTGTTTTCTTATGCAATTAACTCATAAGTTTGTGAGTTTCTCCATTAGAGGCAATTGTTAGGAAGTTGTGTGATCCAGTCTCTCTGGGCTTCATAATGATTGTGTTATACATACACATGAATGTATATATCCTATGTAAGCCTGAGATGCTGAATTCTATGAACCAATGAGGAGATAGTTAATGGCATTATTTAGAATTTTATTTTGTATAATAGAGTATTATTTATGTTGGGTTTTCTTACATTCTCCTCATGTTCCACTATGAATATTCGTTGTAGATCTTAGCTCAGATCCCTTCAGTTTCAGTTAAGTATATTAAGTTGGAGGTGCATACTGACTGTACTAACATGTTTGTTTGCTTGCTTGTTTGCTTTTCCAAGACAGCGTCTCTCTGTGTAGCCCTGGCTGTCCTGGAACCCATTCTGTAGACCAGGCTGGCCTTAAACTCAAAGATCTTCTGCCTCTTCCTTCTGAGTGCCAGGATTAAAAGCCTGCCCTACCACCGCCCAGCTATGTGTAATTATTTTAATCAGAACTATTTTCTGCATGTTTGGTTGAATTATAAAGATGATTTTGTAGGAATAACAGCAACCTTTACTATAAAGCTGAGAAGATAAAACATGGACAGAATAGAGACAAATTAGGAGGTTTTAACTAATAGAATGCTATTTTTCACAGTAATTATTATTAGAATAATTTTACATGAAGAGTTTTAAAGTCATTGAGAGTTCAGTTTGAATCTAGTCCGTATTGCTAATATAGTGGTTTTAACCAATTAATAGTCTCAAATTTGGGGCAGTAACGTTATACAAATAAGAAGCTTAAATAAAAATTTAAATCACATAGTGCTAAGATTATATAAAATTCTAGAAGTATATCTTCCTTAGTTTTCATTTACCTTAAATAGTCAGATATGCACTTAAAAATATGTATATAATGTTGCTGGGGTGCACTTCCTTTTTCTGCTTCTGGCTTATAGTTGCATGGGCATAGAATGAGAAGAACTGCTAAATGTCTAAATGTTATTGGGGGAACAGGACATGTGATAACTCCACCCAGTTAAGCCTTATTGTTCTGCCAGTGCCAGAACCCCTCCTGGCATCCTCTCAACCATGACCATCACTCCCATGAAGCTGCCAGAGAATGACTAGTGCTTGAACCTCTATGTAAAGGAAGGGATGGTTTTAGGGATGGAGCCATGCACTGGGCCACTTGTCCAGGAGTCCCAAATGCCCACCTTAAGTCCTCGGTAATTCATAGTACAGCGGTCCTCAGGACAGAGAGAGGGAGGGTACAGTACCAGAATCACTCTGGTTAGATACGTCACCCTTTAAAATAGCACTGAAGATTTATGCCCTCAAACAACAAATAGAAAACAGTTGCAGCCTCCATATTACTAACCTGGGTGAAACTCAATCCCAGAGTAAAGACTCAGAAAGAAAGAAGCCTCTATAGGCATTAATACCATTAGAGATACTTTAGAAAGTACTTGAATTGTATTTAGCATCCATCCAGGATGTGTCTTAGGTGTACTTTCTTATCAAGAACTAGTAGAACAGTGGGGGGCCCTTCTTGTATGTGTAATTTCACACTTCTCAGACACTGCCAGATCTATTACAGATGAGGAGGAAAGTCCACGTAAGTAAAGTAACATGTTCGAAATTTCACATGTAGGAAGCTATAAAACAAAGACCCACACCCATGATTACCTCATCTTCCAGTCTTCTCTCTTACACTTTGATTGCTTACCAGCTGCTTCAATTAGATTTCAAAAGTATGGTAGTTTGAGTAGCTATGGCCCCCATAGATTCTTATGTCTGAATGCTTGGCCTTTATGGAGTGGTACTGTTAGGTGGTGTGGCCTTGCTGGGGTAGGTGTAACCTTGTTGGAAGAAGTGTGTCACTGTAGTGGCAGGCTTTGAGGTCTCCTATGTTCAAGCTACATGCCGTGTGGCACACAATCTCTCCTTGCTGCCTTCATATCAAGATGTAAAATTATCAGCTCCTTCTCTAGCACCATGTCTGCCTGCACGCTGCCATGCTTCCTGCCATAACAATAATGAACTTAACTGCGGAAACTATAACCCAGCCCCAATTAATCAGTTTCCTTTATAAGAATGGATATGGTCATGGTTTCTCTTCACATCAGTAAAACCCTAAGACAGAAGGCAAACTTGACCATCACATTTGGCATTTGGATCAACTTTCAGATAAAGAATTTGGAACACATGCTTTCACCTCTCCTGCCTGTACTTGGGGTGGGGGGGGGCGTTGTATGACACTATCTTCTGGTGGCATCTGATCTTTTCTCCTGTAACACATTCACAGGTACTTTGAAACTAGTGAGACACACTGGTATTCGATAGATGATGCCCTTAACCCATGTCTTTCGTGAGGATAGATAATCCAGCCTATGGAGGATTTGTATGGAAAGGGAGGTGAGTAGCATGGGCTTGCTCAGGGAGGGCCCTTTCCCATGCAGTCAGAGCACATAGGTCCTGTGCCCTGACTAAGCTCTTATTTAAACATCTCAGGTACTCCCTTGCACATCCCCAGGAGTCTCAATCTCTTGCTAGCATCTAGTTTGATTCCTGTCTCCAAAGGTCTGGAATACTGTTTGCAGAGATCACTTAATACAGTATTTCAATGCAATCCCAAAGCCTTGTAAAGATCATCATTCAGATCACCTACATTTACCCTAATGAAAATGAAGAGTCATGTTCTTTAGTCTATCTTTTTTTTTCTGAAATCCAAATATTGACAGTTGGGGTGCAGTTGGAAACAGGCTTCACTTGTCAGGGATGTGTCTGAGTGGTAGGCTGGGGAGGGTGTGCAGAGACGAGCGAGCTCTCAGCTCAGTCGCTCCCTTCCTGTTGTTGTTAAGTGACACTTGGATATATCACTAAATATATAAAAATAGAATCTTCATGTCAGCCTTCTCCTTGTACCGGGGGGCCGTGCCGCAGTGTTTAAATCTGGATGTCAGTATGCCACTATTGTTATTTATAGAGGAGGCCCATATTAACATTTTGAGAAGAGGGAAGAGGGGGAAAAGAGAGGGACACATTTTTAAGAAAAGTGTCTGCTGCCTATCTGCCCGAAGTGGTGTGCTGGGCTACCGCCTTTACCTTGTATGTAAGTTCTGAGGATCCAGACTCAAGTCATCAGCTTGTGCAGTAAGTGTGTTCACCTACTGAATCGTCTCTCCAGCCTAGGATATACATTTTACAATGCCCTTCCACATATGCTACCACAGTCATCACAAAGCTCTAAAGGCAGAGCAGCATCTCTCCCTGAAGAATCTGTGGGAGATGAAGTCAACACTAACCTCGTCCCTCTAGTTAGTAGCAGAAATACCCCTCAATTGTGCATCTCTCAATTGAAGCAGTTTCTTCCTTTTGGGAATCAGGATGAGTGCTAGTATCCTCTTATAGCAGAGGAGGAAAAGGAGCCATAGGGCAAGCAGCTGGAAACTGTGGAAATAACAGAGACCAATGATGACCCAAGGGTTCTAGACATTGAAGACATGGCTCACAAATGAACAGAAGAATCCTTGTCTTTGTGGACAGTGAGATGGATGTTAGTATCCTGCTGTTCCATAGTTTTAAGTTCAGACTTTTGTCATCCAATTTTAATCATTTAGACACTATAAACTGGCTTAAAAGTCAAAGCCCTAAGAATATAACAAGTTTATGAGCATTATTAATTCTACCACCCTTGACTGTGTCAGTTCTTGGGTGACATACATTATGGCCTATGTTCATAGTCTTTTCAAGTGGGTACAAAATCATGGGACATTTATAGAGGTGGCACTAGACCTACCAGATCTCTATGGCTCATTTGAGCCTATCGCCAAGAATTTCCTTCAAATTTCTCTGAACTGTAGAATTACCCAGAAACTCTCCAACCATAGAGATCCCTTTGTCCTTTCCTAAGAACTTTGATTAAAAAGTGAGTTAGAATGTAACCAGAATGTTTAAAAGGCTATTCTAACACAGAGAGAAGTTTAGCAACCATTAAAGTAGGGTTGCGCTAATAGGATAATAGCTCCTTGCAAACAGGCATTAAATGACCAAGTACAAAAAGGCAGGGCCCTCCCAGTTCAAGGAGGT
>CACVCL010032493.1:0-16179 GCA_902729485.2 Mus minutoides | reverse complement strand
TTTTTTTTTTTTTTTTTTTTTTTTTTTTTTTTTTTTTTTTTTTTTTTTTTTTTTTTTTTTTTTTTTTTTAGATATTCTCTTTACTTACATTTCAAATTTTACCCCCTTTCCTGGTTTCCCTTCCGAAAAACCCATGTCCCCTTCCCCCTCCCCCTGCTCACCAACCCACCCACTACTGCTTCCTGCCCCTGGCATTCCCCTATGCTGGGGCATAGAACTTTCACAGGACCAAGAGCCTCTCCTCCCATTGACGACCAACTAGGCCATCCTCTGCTACATATGCAGCTGGAGCCATGAGTCCTACCATAGTTGGTGGTTTAGTCCCAGGGAGCTCTGGGGTACTGGTTAGTTCATATTGTTGTTCCTCTTATGGGGCTGCAAACTTCTTCAGCACCTTGGGTACTTTCTCTAGTTCCTTCATTGGAGACCCTGTGCTCTGTCCAACGGAAGGCTGTGAGCATCCACTTCTGTATTTGTCAGGCACTGGTAAAGCCTCTCAGGAGAGGCAATATCAGGCTATTATCAGCAAGCTCTTGTTGGCATCCACATTACTGTCTGGGTTTGGTGGTTGTATATAGGATGGATCCCCAGGTGGAGCTGTCTCTGGATGGTCATTCCTCCAGTCTCTGCTCTACACTTTGTCTCTTTAACTCCTTCCATGGGTATTTTGTTCCCCCTTCTAACAAGAATCCAAGTATATACACTTATGTCTTCCTTTTTGAGTTTCATGTGTTTTGCGAATTGTATCTTGGGTATTCTGAGCTTCTGGGCTAATATTCACTTATCCGTGAGTGCATATCATGTGTGTTCTTTGTGATTGAGTTGCTTCACTCAGGATGATATCCTCCAGATCCTTCCTTTGCCTAAGAATTTCATAAACTCATTGTTTTTAATAACTGCATAGTACTCTATTGTGTAAATGAACCACATTTTCTATATCCATCCCTCTGTTGAGGGACATCTGGGTTCTTTTTGGTGTGAGGTGGAATCTCAGAGTCATGATTCTATTCACATCAACTGAATAGATGAAAAAAAAGGCCTAGTGATATATTGATAGTATTATGAATAGTTAATATTTTTGAAAAACCTGATATTTTGTCTGCCTTCGTTTTAAAAACGTTCATGGTTCTTAGCTGTTATATTTTAAAGACATGTAAGCTTTCCAGCTAATGCTTCCCTGCCTCATAGCTACACTATAGCATATTGCTTTACCCCCTTATTACAAAGTCCATACAAAATCTATCTCAGCTTCAACCAGTACTCATAGGCACATCCTCATTTGGTTCTCTGTGCTGCACCTAACCAGCTTGATGATATTGTACTTTTATGTCTCATGATTGACATATATTTTAATAATTTCTGTGCAATTTCTTTTGGCCCAGCGGATATATTTCAGACAAAAGCAGTGCTATGACTTGGGTATTACATGATGTTTCTGATTCCTGTAACAGGAAACCTGTGGGTTTCACAGATCAGAAATTTAAAGAGAGTGTCTAGCCCTGGAATGGTGTTCAGATGAGCATTTCATGTTAACTACTCATATGGAATATAATGATGCTTCTGGGCTGTGCATGGAGATTGAGATTGTCTACGACCACTATGCTAGAGTTTTCAAATAGCTTCATCTTGTTCAGGTTTTGTCACAGGTGCTGTGAGTTCTTGTGTGCAGAAGCCGTGTCCTATACAGGGGCCAGCATTTTATAAAATCCTTATCATACTGAGAGGAAGGTATTTTTGGGCAGGCAGGAGTTGGAGGATTGTGAGGGGTCATGAGACCAAGATACCAAGGTATATATGTATAAAGTTTTTGATGAAAAATAAAATAAAATAATGACTGTCTGCTGTTGTGCAGGATGTATGTTTCTCACAGACATCCGTTCACATCTTTCCCACATCAATCCCTTGAGGAAATCAAGTATTGAAATGTCTGGAGACTTCAATCACTTCTCCAAGACTTCAAAATTGGAATTAGGGCTAATTTCCATCTTTCTCATTAATGCCTTGGCTATACTTGATTTGTCATGTGTGTCTTCAATAATGCCAAGAGAGTTCAAATTGTTTTTGAAATCAGAATACAGATAAATCAATTCCTTATCGACGGATGCTTAGTGGAGTAGTAGAGATGAGTTTCCACCATGAATGTAATACTTTTCAGGAGGAGCAATGCCTGTCTCCTGGGAGAGTGTCATATATATATATATATATATATATATATATATATATATATGTATATGTATATGTATATGTATATATGTATATATATGTATATGTATATATGTATATATATGTATATGTATATATGTGTATATATGTATATGTATATATATGTATATGTATATATGTGTATATATGTATATGTATATATGTATATATATGTATATGTATTTATGTATGTATATATATATATATATATATATATATATATATATATATCACAATTAATTTATGTGAATCATTTTCTAGCAGCAGCAGGTTGTAGTTCTTTTTTTTTTTTTTTTTTTTTTTTCTGGAAACTGATAGCAGGAAAAAAATATGGTAGGTGTATTCAGCCTTTCAGACTGCCAGGTCATGAGACAGGCCAAGTGCTAGAGGACAGTGTGTAGACAACATGACTGAAAGTCGCACCTATTGATTCAGTTGGAGGACTGTTCCATATGCAGAAAGGTCAGGCTCGGCAGACAATCACAGCCCTCCACACCTGCTTACCAACCAGACAGGTCTTCAAGAACAAGGTAAGCTGGGTATAGTGGCATTTGCCTTTAATCCCATTGCTCAGAGGGCAGAAGCAAAGGCAGAGGCATGGCAGATCTCTGTGAGTTAAAGCTCTATCTGGTCTACATCGTAACTTCCAGAACATCCAGGGCTACATATAGACACCCTGTCTCAAAACAAACAAAATCTGAGGGAATGGCCTGGTTGGGTAGACCATAGTTACCAATCCAAGGCCTGCTTGATATGACAGCAATCCCACTCAGCCCCATGGGAATGAGTTGTGGCATTCTGTGTCACCGTGGTAACTAATCTGGGTCTGGACAACTCTGCTGGAGCCCTCACAGTATACATTCCACATGGCAAACTATCCAGTAAGATCCACCCAAGACATCACATGGTTCTCTTGCCAGAAATGTGTAGGGAGAGGTATTGATTCCCTAGTTGGTTCTTGATTGTGTCAAAAATAAATATTGTTGGATGAAAGGAAAAAGATGGAAGTTTTGGGTCGCAGGCGGAAGAAAGGGGATACAAAGAAAGAAGAATTTGGACCAGGCTTTTGAGCGAGTAGGAAGCTGCAGACATGTAGGTCTTGGGGCTCTTAAAGTTTATAGCTTCTGCTGCAGGCAGAGGGCCAGGTAAGATGGAGGGAGCTAGTTGATAAAATTAGGGCAGGAAATTCTTCGCCCAGCTATTGAGTTATCTGTCTAGTTTTAAGATAATAAAACTGGTATTTTCTATCTGCTGGGGCAGTTGTTGACGACAGGTTGGCAAAGCTAGCCATGAGGGGCTGGAGGAACAATCACAGCTCCAGGGGAAAATGGCCAGCTGGCCATTGGGAAAGCTGAGTGAGACTGGTGGCCGCCTGGAGAGGCACTAGGCAAGTAGCAAGCTTTTAAAATTATACACTACAGAGATACAACAAAGCAGGTCTCCACAGGTCTGCTACCTCAGAGCTGGTGGGACTGACCTGTCTTCGAGTCAGGCAACTGCCCACCCACTCTCTTGGGAGAGTGTCCTATTTTTAAAAGCTGTCAGCAAGATTGTGGGACAAAGGTGATGTCTATGAAACATCCTAACTTTCAGCTGAGGTTACATGAAATGTGGGGCAATTTGAGATAACCACAGAAGTTCTCTAAAGGAAGAGACAATGTCAGGTGGGAAGAGTATCCTGATGGGGTGCCCTAAGCCATAGGAGACAAGAGAAGAAAATCAGTCTCTTGCTATAGGTTTTTCTACACCAACTGTTGTTGCTCTCTGCTCTTACCCTAATGGTTTAGTGTAAAGTATTTAATCTATACAGTGTTTTGATATAATGATGTGTGACTTTAATATTTTATTCATGCAGGTTTCATGGCCACTTTTTCAGACTCTACCTCTTGTTGAGAGCATGTTCAAGTTTACCCAAAAATCTTTAATAGGGTGTGTTCTTCAGGACTAAAAGTTTCCACAAGAGATTCTAATGGTTTCACACTAGTCACCAACTTGATTTTTTTCTGCTTCTCAGCTGTCTTTAGTTTCACAGTCCAAAGACCATCTGTCTAGACAGGTGTTATCTCACTGGTATCTAAAAGTAGAAACTGAACATCATTATTTTTGAAATCTATTTAGAAATTGCAACCCAAGTGATAAAGTAACACAGGTCAGAGCTCTGCTCTGTCACATACTCCTTATTTACAACAGATGGGCTGCAAAATGGCTTATTTTGCATGAACCAGCTGCAAATTTAGGAAGCAAATGGGGGCTCTGGTGTCATATTGAGCAGAAAAATCAATGAGTTTAACAGGTACATTGAAGAGTTTGTTGTGAATAACAGCTTCAGCTAGTGGGTTTATTCTTTATAAAATAATGTCTAGAAGTATATAAATCAGCTATAAGCAACTCATTCTAAAATGAAATTCTATTGAGAGATATTTTAAGGCCTAAAAATTCATGGGCCTTGACTATGCTTTACCATGTCACTTGAAAGTACATTTATCTTAATGTTCAAAATATATGGCTACAGCTGCTGTATGCTTATCTTCTACTCCGATGAAGTACTTGCTCTCAATAACATGACTGAAAGATATTGTGTTATGAAATAGTATTTAATTTTCTCACAGAATTACTATCTATCCACATGGTATTTTCTACCACACACAGACATATAAATGTTATATATATATATATATATATATATATATATATATATATATATATTCTTTATAAAGACACTGGCTGCCTTAGAATTCATTTTATGCCAGTAGTTATGTAGAATCTCACATTATATTAGTGCCTACACAGCAACCTTTATAGCTATGGTCTCTCAGAAAATATAATTTATACCTTGTTATTTCATTATGAATTTTCTTGGTGAATGTGATATTAAGGACCTCTAAATCATAGGTTGTGGAAAAGATAAAGAGGGGGCAGAGAATCAAAAGAAAACTTGACATTTGATAACTAAGCAACATGCATTAGCAATTTTATTTCCCATTATCATTTCTGTTTTATAAGTAGGTTGATGTATTCTGACACACATTATTTGAAGTCAAAATACATTAACCTGAAGGAAAATAAATATCTAGTTCGCATAGGAGAAGATATTTTTTTTTTTAATAATTGACTCGAAATTAAAAGAAAGTCATTTGCTGTCTTGGGAAATTCTGTAACTCAAATGATGAAAAAGCATGCACTGAATATTTTTTTTTAAGGAGAGTGAAAGTAATAATGTCCTCGTTTTTTGCAAATATTTTTGTGAAGTGTTGGATGGTCTGGAAAATGCTCTCACAATAGCATGGCTGGGGACATGAAAAGGACACACTTGGCTGTTCACACACAGAGAGAGCTGGCTTCTCTGATGATTAAGCCCTAATCTGATATTTAAAAGCAACTTGTGTAAAGACTATGTCATATGCTGTCAACCTGCTAAGTGCACTGAACAAATGACCAGAATCATAAATGTTCTTCACACTATTGCACCTTATGGAACCTCAATAAACACATGCAATAGTAAATGCAAGGCAAGCTGTGTGGCATGTTTTCTATCAGACTTATCTAATAAGTTTACAAAACATGTGACTTATTTTTTTGCATTTAAAACTTGCATCTTCTAGAAAAGTAAAAAACCCAGAATAGTGGAAATAATTCTTAACAATGAAAGAACTTCTGTGGGAATCACCATCCCTGACCTCAAGCTATACTACAGAGCAATAGTGATAAAAACTGCATGGAGTTAGTACAAAGACAGACACATTGATTAATGGAATAGAATTGAAGACCCAGAAATAAAACCACATACTAACAGACATTTAATCTTCAACAAAGAAGCCAAAAATATACAATGAAAAAAAAAGCATCTCCAATAAATGCTGCTTGTCTAAGTGGGAATCTGTATGTAGAAAAATAAAAATAGATCTTTATTTGTCACCTTGTACAAAGTGGATCATGAACCTCATCATAAAACCAGATACACTAAATCTAATAGAAGAGAAAGTGGGAAAGAGCCTTGAACTCTTTGGCACATTGGGATCTTTTCTTTTCTTTTCTTTTCTTTTCTTTTCTTTTCTTTTCTTTTCTTTTTTATTTATTTACTTATTTATTTATTTATTTATTTATTTATTATTAGAGAATTTCTTTATTTACATTTCAAGTGTTATCCCATAAGTCCCCTATACCCTCCGCCTGCCCTGCGCCCCTACCCACCCACTCCCACTACTTGGCCCTGGCATTCCCCTGTACTGGGGCATATAAACATTGTTAGACCAAGGGTCTTTTCTCCACAATAATGGCCAACTAGGCCATCTTCTAATACATATGCAGCTAGAGACATGAGCTCTGGGGGTTCTGATTAGTTCATATTGATGTTCCATCCATAGGGTTGCAGACCCCTACAGCTCTTGGGTACTCTCTCTAGCTCCTACATTGTGGACCCTGTGTTCTGCCCTATAGATGATTGTGAGCATCCACTTCTGTATTTGTCAGGGACTGTCAAAGCCTCACAGGAAACAGCTAAACAGAACTCCAGTGGCTCAGGCTCTAAGATCAAGAATTGAGAAATGTGACCTCAGGAAAAGGGAAAGCTTCTATAAGGCAGAGGACATAGCTAATAGGACAAATCGGATACCTATAGATTGGGAAAAAAGTCTTCACTAACCCTACATCTGATATAGTGCTAATATCCAAAATATATAAAGGACTCAGGAGCTAACCACCAAGAAACCAAACAACCCAATCAAAAAATCAGGTATAGACTTAGAGAATTCACAACAGAGGAATCTCAAGTGGCTGAGAAACACTTAAAGAAATGTTCAAAGACCTTAGGCAAGGAAATGCAACTCAAAATGACTATGAGATTCTATCTTACAGCAATTAAAATGACAAAGATAAAAAATTCAGGTGACAGGACCTCTCAGAAAGTATGTGGAGAAAGAGAAACACACCTCCATTACTGGTGGGACTGCCAACTTGTACAACCACTTGGGAAATCAATCTAGAGATTACTCAGAAAATTAGAAATAGATCTACCTGAAGACACACTATACCACTCTTGGGTATATACACAAAAGATGCCCCAGCATGCCACAGGGCCACATGTTCCACTATGTTCATAGAAGCCTTCTTTGTGATAGTCAGATGTTGGAAACAACCCAGATATCCCAGAACAGAAGAATGGATACAGAAAATGTGGTTCTTTTACCCAATGGAATATTATTCAGTCATTAAGAACAAGGACATCCTGAGTTTTCAGGCAAATGGATAGAACTAGAAAATATCATCCATCATGAGGAAACTCAGACCCTAAAGGACATACATGGTATGTATTCACTAAAAAGTGGATATTAGCCAAAAAAATAAGGTACAGATTACTGAGGATACAAACAGAGAACTCAAGAAGGCTAACAAGCCAAAGGGCCCAAGTGATGATGACTCAATCACACTTGGGAGGGAGAAAAAAACAATCACAGGAGGGGAATGAAGGTGTATGGTTGGGTGGGAAAGGGGACAGGAGGGGAAGAGGGGAACCTGTTCAGTTATTGGGTCTGGGAACAGGTCTGAAACCCTGAGCGTCATCAGAAAGAATGAAAATAGACAACCTCATGAAGTAGAGTGTGGGGGGAGCCTCTAGAATGCACCAGAGAACTGGGATGTGAGAGACTCTCAGGACTCAAAGGAAAGGACCTAAGATAAGAGTCCACCTCCAGTAGAAAGACAGGGCATCAAGTGGAGAAATGGAGTTGCCATCCCACAGTCAAAATCTTTGACCCAGAATTGTTCTTGTCTGAAAGAACCCCAGGGACAAAAGTGGAGAAGTGACTGAGGAAAAGAAGATCCAGTGATTGGCCCAAGTTGGAATCCTGCTCAGTGGGAGGTTCTAAGTTCTGACACTATTACTGATGCTATCATGTGCTTACAAACAGAGGCCTAACCTGACTACTGTCAGAAAAGCCCAATAAGCACCTCAAAGAGTCAGATGCAGATATTACACCCAACCAATGGACAGAAGTTGGTGACCAATATGGTTGAATTAGGGAAAAGCTGGAAGAAGCTGAGGAGGAGGACAACCAGCAGTCTCAACTAACCCGGACCCCTAGGATCTCTCAGACACTGAGTTACCAATCAGGTGATAGTCCGGGTAAGAGGAGGCTCCCAACACATAGACAGCAGATGACTGCTGGATCTGAACTCAGCCAGGGAAGATGCATCTAGCCCTTGGGGACCCAGTGAGTGGGGAGGTCTGGTCGGGTAGGGGATTTGAGGACATCCTCTTGAAGATAGGGAAGGGGGAGGAGGTATGAGATGTCTAACAGTCATGGGGTGGACAGGAGTGGAATAAAGCCTGGAATGTAAAAAAAAAAAAGATGAAAACATAATTTAAAAAACTAAAAATAAAAATTGCATCTTTGTCCATCAATGACAGAAGCTAGAGTTTGTTGCAGATTTCTGCTTATATGTTGGTGATAATTGGTAGACAAGGGCTCATCTGTAGGGTAGAGGAGAATGACAAGGTTAATAGAAACTTTCCCAAAAGAATAAAAAACTAAGCACTATGTGATATGCTTTTTTTCTGTCATTTTCTATACAAGATCTAAATAAATAAGACACAAGACACTGATGTGTTGCCTCAATTTGGGTAGAGCAGAACCATATTACATGATGTCTGAGGAGAATATTGCATCACTAAGCAAAACAATGCTTTGAGTGTTCTCATTTGTTACCCATGCCTTTCTTATTACTCATAAAACTCTGTGGATTTCTTATTATGTGTACTAAGCATACTGGAAAGTAATTTTTCTAGCATATTGAGGAACACTAGGAGAGAAACATATTCCATCCTTCTTCACTGGAATAACAGTGAGGCAGAAAACAGCAAACAATCCACATGTATATAATTAATTTGTGTCTATGTAGATATCAAATATAGATAAAATTACTATTATTCTTTGGTTTTTAAAACTAATTTTAAAACAATTATCCTTTTTTTTTTGCTAGAAATCATGTAAAGCCCTATGTTCTTAGGCTTGCCTTAACAATGATATTATATTTGCTTTCTTAATATGACAATCATTTTTTTTTTTTTGGTTTTGTATTTGTAAAATGTTTTGAGGAACGGAATCTTTGAGTTTTCATGGGACACAATAACTAAGAAACAAAATAGTCATCGCACCTTTAATGTCTTATTGCAGAAAACTCTTGAAGAAGAATGTCTACATAAAAATCAATGATGTGAGCAGCATGTGGTTGCTGGGAATTGAACTCAGGATCTCTGAAAGAATAGTCAGTGCTCTTAACCAATGAGCCATTTTACAAAAGGAGGACAGGATCAGGAATAGGAGAGAAGAACAGAGTGTCAGGAAATTAAATACAAACATAAAGCAGTGGGGGATGGGGAACTGGGGGTAGCCACTAGAAAGTCCAAGACTACAGAGAAATGACAGGTTCCCAGGAAACAAATGTGATGACATAAGCTAAAGTACCCTACAAAGGGGAGATAGAACCTGTAGTTCTATCCACCTCCAGTAGATAGGCTCTGCCCCGAGTTGAAGGATGGGGCCACACACTCATCTCAAAAATTTTAACCCAGAAATGCTCATGTCCAAAAAAAAGACAGGGACAAATAGATAGAACAGAGACTGAAGGAAAGGCCATCCAGAGACCACTTCATTCCATCTGCAGATATCAACCCCCACACTATTGCTGATGCCAAGAAGCACTTGCATACAGGAGCCTGGTATGGGTGATCCCTGAGAGACTCTGCCTGTACCTGACCAATACAGATGCAGATACTCACAGCTAACCATTGGACTGAGCCCAGGGACCCCAATGGGAGAGCTACGAGAAGGACTGAAGGAGCTAAAGGGAATTGCAACCACATATGAAGAACAATATCAATGAACTGAACCACCCACAGCTTCCAGGGACTAAACCATGAACCATGGAGAAAGCTAAAGCTCTGCTAGAGCAGTGAGGTGGGAGTGGGTGAGTGGGTGGAAGAGCACCGTCCTCCAGGCAGAGTAGAGGGGGAAATATCATGGAGTGATGGAGCATTATGAAGGGGTAACTGGAAAGAGGGATATCATTTGAAATGTAAATGGATACAATAATTAATAAAAGAAAGAAAGAAAGAAAGAAAGAAAGAAAGAAAGAAAGAAAGAAAGAAAGAAAGAAAGATGTAATGTCACAGGGAGGATGTGGTTATGCACACTTAAATAAGACATGGTTATGCACACTTAAATAAGCTTTGTGTTGTATCTGGAGGGAATTCTTGGGTGAGTGGTTGGAATATATATGCATATACATATGCATACTTTTTACTTATACATTATACATATATGTCACCTAATATCAATATATATATATATATATATATATTCACACATGCGTGCACACACATGTGTTCCCACACATATATGTGAACAAACAAATTACATATGGTTGTACATATACTTCTCTTTCATATGTGCTCCTTGTAATAAATGCAAAGGTTATACATATGATTGCATCTATTCCTCTGTATTAATCCACTATGTTACACGCTAAAATACCCTTTTTTAAATAAGTAGTATTATTTTGATATTCTTCAATATTTTAGAAGATGCATATTTAAAGATTTCTAAAGTTTGTGTGTATGTATGTTTCTGTGTGTGTGTGTCCCACATGTATGTGGAGAATTCCTGTGCAGGCCAGAAGAGTGAACCAGATCTCAAGGAGCTGTACATGCTGCGATGAGCCTTGTCTAGGTACTGGTAAATGAATTTGAGGCCTCTGGAAGGGTGTTAAGCATTTTTAAACACTGAGTCCCCTCTCCAGCTCCAAGGAAAACACATTTGTTTCTCATTTATATATAAACAGGGAGTTTACATACTATATGCCTATGTAGTGCTCACAGTATTCGCTACATAGATATTACACTGTTTGCCAAAAAAGATAGAAAATATATGACAGACTTGCTTCCACAGTCTGACAGCATCCTGATTCAACCTTGTAAGTGCCTCTGTTACCCTGAGTTGCCATTAGGCACATGCCTCCCATTCTATCACTCTTATACAGAATATGTACCTGAAGAATACTAAGTGATCAAAAAAAATTGCAGATCATGTGGGAAGCAACAGTAATAGACACATCAACATGTGAACTATCAGTTTATTCCCAGCCTCTTCTTTATATTTCTTTTTCATGTATAATGTCTTCCAGTAAAACATGGCTGCAGCTCTTATATGTTATGAAAATAAAAGCAGGCATAAACAACTCCTTTTCTCTTTTTATTGTAGCCAAACTTGTGTGGGTACCTGCATAAATAGAATCCTGTCAAATAACAAAGAATGCTACATTCAAATTATAAGTCTATAAGTTATTCTAATAAGTTAACATATTTTATATGCTGATTATTAAACTTAATACAAATATTTGATGTACTGAATTCAAGGGCTTTAATTGTGAACAATATAATAAGGCACTTGCCCTCTAAGAATTCAAAGTCTGATGGTGATAATTTCAAGTAAATAAACATACATCACAATGTATGTGCTGAGATACTAACAGCCAGGGGAAACTAGAATTCCAGGGGAGGAATATTTAACCCAGGAGGCAGATCTGCTATGAAATCTACCTTATACACTAGAATGTGGTTCACAACCTTCCTAATGATGTGACACTTTAATACAATTTCTCAAGTTGTGCTGATTCCTAACCATAAAATTGTTTCATTACTACTTCAGAACTATAAATTTGCTAATGTTATAAACCATAATGTAACTGTCTGGTAGACAATGGCTCTGCAGGTTGAGAAGCACTGTACAAGGATGAATATGGGAGACAGGCAGGTGTACTCAAGTAATGAGACTAATGAAACAGAAGAAATAGCATTGTGAAGGTGCAAGAGTCTGGAATAATTCTAATAATTGAAAACCAAATTCTGTTGTTAGAATCTTCTCTCAGAGGTCATGAATAGATACCAGAAATACAGTCATGATGGATTCCAGAGTGAGAGTAGAACACTGTTTTTGTTCACAGTCTGTGCCATTATATCAATGATCTTTGTGGATATATTGAGTGATGTTGGCATTGGGGGTCCAAATGTTTGTGAAAGGTCCACCCTGCTGTAGGGTGTCCATTTGCTGTTATTTGGCCACAATAATTTAAAACCAGTAATTTAATATTTCAAGTCCATTTTTAATTGCACAAATTTCATTTGAGAAAACTTGCCCTTTTGTCTGCTCCTCACCAATAGTAAATTAATATAAATGCTCTGTTGGTAAAGGGATGGCAGTCTTCTACTGAGTGACAAAGTTTTATCTCAAACTAAAGTGAACTTTTATATTTTTTAAAGCTCTGTCTTATTTAATTTTTCTGGGTTCCACATTTCACTGTAAAATAATTGCAAACACATCAAAATTGGTATTATTCTTAAAGTAGGGATAATAAAGCAACACAAGGATTCCCAGGCAATCTGTGATGGATATGGGCCTGCCATTCTAAGGAACAGACATTTTTAGGTCACCAATACTTCTAACTCTCACATGATCTAGCTTATGAAGAGTGGATGGTTTCTGGAAATACTTATAATTATCTTGGGTTTCCATATACAGCATGAAGAAAACTAGAGAATGTCTTACTTTCTATTCCCAATTCAAAATTAAAATGGAAGTTTCTATTAGTAAAATATTCAAATTATCAATTTAGTGTCCACAGAATTTTAAAACAACTATGATGGTCTAAGCAACTGGTGTGTGCAAGTATACTTGGCCTGTCACATACCTATGAACTGTACCTTGAGTTGGAAAAGTTGACCCTTTATCTTAGAATCATGGGCAAACATATATGCTGTATGTATCATATTTGCATGTTTGCTTCTGTAAGTGCATCTGTTCATCATGTGATCAGAGTGATGTGGACAGAGATTAGAAAAGCAGCCATTCCTTTCTTGATTTTGTTTATTTAAAGATGTATTTTCAGAACCTTTTAAAGTTGTGTATATGTGTGTTCTGGGAGAGGGTATGTGCACATGTGAGTACAGGTGATTTTATCAAGAAGAAGGTCTCAGAAAAACAGAGTTCCTGGCTGGTATGAGCCTAATGTGTGAGATGAGAATCAAACTCTGGTCCTCTGCAAGAAGGTAACTACTGGTAACTACTTTATCTTCTCCACAGCCCTTGAATATTTCAGAATTTTAAAGAACAGAATATTTAAAGTCTAGTTCCTGGGTATTGATGATCGCTCAGTTGCTATGCTTATTGACCTATATCCCAGCCTTCACATGGTGCTCATGGGCTTCCATGTGGGTGTTAGGAACTGAACCGAGTCCTCTGGAAGATTAACATGTGCACTAAATTGCTGAGCTCTGTCTCTAGGTCCGACAAAATATTTACATCCTAGCCTGAGTTACGCTCTCTATTTAAAATGAACCTGTTTGCCACCTATTAGAAGTCCCAGGACATCATTTTCCTGAATGGCTCCTCTAATAGATCAATATGTAGCTTTATTAAAAATAAATAAATAATAATCTTCTATTATAAAAGAATCTGAATCCACGGGCATCTTTGGTTGACACATTTATTGCTTAAGGTATTCCCAGAAGTAATGCCTCTGTCCCTGCCTGGGAACCTTAAAGACCATGAATGGCATTGCATTTTGAAAGGGATAGCTAACCAAATTATATCAAAGTGCCCTCCAGGGATCCAAGCCCACAGCTAATGTCAATTTTTTAAAAGCAATATTGAAACTATCCCAGAACTGTGGCTAATTTCATTGTTACACTGAAGAGAGTTTGCTACCAGTATCTGCCATGTGATCATCATTATCATTTTGTTTAATATTGATTTCCAAGAGAGTCATAAGGAGCTTCTAGAGACTATGCCTTCCATTTTCCCGCCTCTTCCAATTCTCTCCTACAAAACGAAAAATGAACAGCACTGCAGAATGCAGAGGTATGAAAATCACAAACAGCATTTCTACCTCTCTCAAACATGCTAGCGTTAAAGTCAAAAGCTCAATCTATCTAGATATTTGGAGCCTATAGTCATATAATCATGTATTTCCACATTCACTGAAGAGAGGAGTTCTCTACCAGTTGAATATAATCCAGATGGATGTTTTATGATGGTTTGTTTTAGGTTAAGAGTTATGTATATGTACGGGTATGTATCCTAGAGTGCAGGTGCCCAAGAGGCCAGCAGTGTAATGAAATCCCCTTAAAGTGGATTTATAAGTAGTGATAACCTGCCACCCTTGAAAGCTGGGAGCTTAGGTCCTCTACAGGAGCACTAAGTAGTCTTACCCACAGAGTCACCTCTCTAATTGCTATCCATTTTAATTAACATGCATTGCCGTGAGTTTCCTAGTGGAATCTCCTCATCTTCTTTGGTCCTCTAGCTCCTTGCTTCGTTCACCCTTCCCATCATGTCACTACCTCTTCTACTTTCATACTTCATCTGTTTGTTATACTTTCTTCCCCCAAAGAATGAACCAATGTATTTAAATGTTTCATTAATTATTTCTAGTCTTAGAAGCCAATATTTATTTTGGTAGTTTTTATTTATTTAACAATATAAATAAGTCTTTATGACCAGGATGTTTAAATACTTTTTACTGAAATAGTTGATGAGAAAAAATATTTAATTTCTACATATAATATTCACTATTTTCAGATACATGTGTGTCCATACATGTGGGAAGGACATGTGAGTTCAGGTGTCCACAGAGGTCAGAGATCTTGGACATCCTGGAGTTGGTGGTACACATGGCTGTGAACTTATGTGGAGGTTGAGAACCAAACATGTCCTCAGAAAGAGCAGAATACATTCTTAACTGCTGACTCATCTCCCCAGCTTTCAGAAAGGAATACTTAAAATTTTAAACTACCCATTAAGACCCAACTATCTTAACCTTTAAACTATATGATCTGTCTATTTGTGTTATCAAATGCAATAACCTGAGATTTCTTTTATCAGAAATCAGACCCGCAACATGTCTGTCAAACTGTCTGAGTGTGTACAAAAATTCAGACCTCACAAGAGGTTATCCATCACACATACATAGCTGCTCTAATTGATATCAGACTCAAAATGCATATTTGAAAAACAGGCATAAAATACATATTAGAGATTACTGAAGGCAGTAAGAGTGTTGCTCAGAGAAAGCCCAAGCCATCAGCTCAGCTTTCCACACTTCACTAGTGCCCTGATCTCCTTTCCACTCTGAGGGGACAGAGCAATCAGTAGGATGGGCTATAAATTTTACTGCTTGTTCATTCTCCTACAGAACAATAGAAGGCCTCATAGATATAACGCAGGCCAGGATCTCTGGGAATGTTGGGATTATCAGATTGTCAAAATCATCTCTCAGAGCCACCAATTGATATGGAACCCAGGAGGAAACCTGATCAAATAGGCTTTCCCATAATCAGGGCAGATCTGTGGAGCAATGTAGCAGTTTTCTAAAGTAAAATATACTCTTGAGTCTTGCTGTGAAATATAAATGGTGGGTCACACATGATATTCAAATAAACCCAGTATGACCAGTGGCAGTGGCCTCCATGTTCACATGGGCAATACCTCTCAGAGCCTTGACTCACACATTACTTTTTATAGATCTATAAAGTAAGCAGGAGAAACTGCAGGCCATGATTCTTTTTAAATAAAGTGTGAATTTCTGTGATTTCCCCTCCTTTCTATTTGAGAATGGCCATTCAGAGTTTCCCTGTACCTTGCTACATATAAGAACAATGGTCATTTGTTTTCAATAAAGGAAGAAATGTCTTTGAAACTACTGAAGATGCGATAGCACATAAAAACCTTTTATTTCAGCTTTTCCTAACATGTGTAGAAGGTATATGTCATATGATATTAAAAGTGGTTGCCTTCAGAAATGTTTAAACATATCAAAATGGGAAGCTATACATGATATACGGAAACATGGTTTTAGGCCAACAGTCATAGCAATCTCATTTTTACTCCTGAATATATTCCAAGCACACTTAGATGTGCAAGAAAT
>CACVCL010032492.1:0-16206 GCA_902729485.2 Mus minutoides | reverse complement strand
CCTGGCTGGCTGGGAGGGGTCCCAGCCTCTGGTTGGACTGAGGTCCTCTGTTCCAGCTGCTGCAACTGGCCACTGGACCCCCTGCGATTTCAAGGCCCCTGGTGCGCTCCACTCACTTTTAACCCCGAAGTGTGCCTAATGTCCTGGGGTTTGGAGAGAGCTGGAGGCCCTATCCGCTGCGTTCAGAGAGGGATGATGGTGGGCGGGCGGTCGGGGAGGTCCTGGCTGGCTGGGAGGGGTCCCAGCCTCTGGTTGGACTGAGGTCCTCTGTTCCAGCTGCTGCTGCAACTGGCCACTGGACCCTCTGCGATTTCAAGGCCCCTGGTGCGCTCCACTCACCTTTAACCCAGAAGTGTGCCTAATGTCCTGGGGTTTGGAGAGAGCGCTGGTGGCAGAGCAACAGAAAACTTCTTAATGAAAAATACAAGTTTTCACAGATGGTATGCAATATAGTTTAGGGAATTTTCTATAGAGGCCAGACAGGTTTGCCTGATCTTCTTTAAAGTATGAAAAACATGTGAAAGGTCTTTTTTATGAAGTTCAGAACTCCAGCTATTATTCTGTTACATCCCTAAATAATGGATCCATTAATATAATCTCCACTTGACTTCTCCTTTCTATCTTGACTGCAACTAGAAAATGTCAATGGAAAGACCAAAGACTTTAGCAGGCACTACTCAACAGGATCTAAGTTTTAAAATATTTTATTTTCAATTGCATGTAACATCTAAAACAGAAAGATGTGGTATGTAGTAGGAAATCACTGTCTAAGACACATTTTAGATGGTAATTGTGTAATACTTTCTCTTTTGTGGATGGACAATTCTGATCTAAGCTGCTTACTGATGATGATGTTGTTGTGTTTTTTTTTTTTTAAAGGAAGCAGCATTCTAAATCATGAATAATGGCCATGTGTCTGTGGTTGTTGTGTTCAACTGTGATTCCTTTATTTTAAAAGGAGTCTTTGTTCACCAAGGCATGTCTAAATCTTTTTTCCGAAGAAAAAGACCCCAAATATCCAAACCACTTTTTTTTCTCTTTATTAGATATTTTCTTCATTTACATTTCAAATGTTATCCAGAAATTTCCCCTTACCCTTCCGCATCCATGCCCTGCTCCCCTACCCACCCCCTCCCACATAATGGCCCTGGCGTTCCCCTGTACTGGGGCATATAAAGTCTGTATGACCAAGGGGCCTCTCCTCCCAATGATGGCCAACTAGGCCATCTTCTTCCATATGTGTAGCTAGAGACATGAGCGCAGGGGGAACTAGTTAGTTCATGTTATTCTTCCACCTATAGGGTTGAAGACCCCTTCAGCTCCTTGGGTACTTTCTCTAGCTCCTTCCTTGGGAGTCCTGTGTTCCATCTAATAGCTGACTGTGAGCAACCACTTCCGTGTTTGCCAGGCACTGGTATAGCCTCCCATGATACAGCTATATCAGGTCCCTTTCAGCATTATCTTGCTGGCATATGCTATAGTGTTTATTTTGGTGGCTGATTATGGGAAGGATCCCTGGCAGCTGCCGTCACTGGTTGGTCCATCCTTATGATTCAGCTTCACACATGATCTCTGTAACTCCTTCAGTGTGTGCTTTGTTCTTAATTCTAGGAAGGGGCAAAGAGACCACATTTTGAACTTCATTCTTCTTGAGATTCATGTGTTTAGTAAATTGTATCTTGGGTAATCTAGGCTTCTGGGCTAGTATCCACATATCAGTGAGTACATGTTATGTGAGTTCTTTTGTGNTCTAATAGCTGAGTAGTACTCCATTGTGTAAATATACCAAATTTTTTGTATCCATTCCTCTGTTGAGGGACATCTGGGTTCTTTCCAGCTTCTGGCTATTATGAATAAGGCTGCTATGAACATAGTGGAACATGTGTCCTTATAACCAGATGGAAACTCTTCTGGATATATGCCAAGTAGAGGAATTGCTGGATCTTCCTGTAGTACTATGTCCAATTTTCTGAGGAACCGCCAGACTGATTTCCAGAGTGGTTGAACAAGCTTGCAGTCCCACCAACAGTGGAAGAGTGTTCCCCTTTCTCCACATCCATGCCAGCATCTGCTGTCACCTGATTTTTTGATCTTAGCCATTCTTACTGGTGTGAGGTGGAATCTCAGGGTTGTTTTGATTTGCATTTCCCTGATGATTAAGGATGTTGAACATTTTTTCAGGTGCTTCTCAGGCATTCGGTATTCCTCAGCTGAGAATTCTTTGTTTAACTCTGTGGCCCACTTTTTAATGGGGATGTTTGATTTTCTGGTGTCCACCTTCTTGAGTTCTTTATATATATTGGATATCAGTCCCCTATCAGATTTAGGATTGGTAAAGATCCTTTCCTAATCTGTTGGTGGCCCTTTTGTCCTGTTGACAGTATCTTTTGTCTTACAGAAGCTTTGCAACTTTATGAGGTCCCATTTGTCAATTCTCGATCTTACAGCACAAGCCATTGCTGTTCTATTCAGGAATTTTTCCCCAGTGCCCATATCTTCGAGGCTTTTCCCCACTTTCTCCTCTATAAGTTTCAGTGTCTCTGCCAAACCACTTTCTATTTGAAATTTTATAATTTAAGAAATCGTAATACACTGAACCCAGTGGAGGCCAATAGGGCCGCTTGCGCAATCTCCACACCCCAGGACATTAGGTACACATCGGGGTTACAGGTGAGTGGAGTGCACCGTGGGCTTTGAAATCGAGGAGGGTCCAGTTGCAGCAGCAACAGGAACAGAGGAACTCTGCCCAACCAGAGGCTGGGACCTCTCCCAGCCAGGACCACACCTGCTGCTGCTGCCTGCCATCATCCCTATGAGCCCAGTGGATGCCACTAGAGCCGCTTGTGCACTCTCCACACCACAGGACATTAGGTACACCTCGGGGTTACAGGTGAGTGGAGCGCACTGTGGGCTTTGAAATCGAGGAGGGTCTGGTTTCAGCAGCAGCAGGAACAGAGGAACTCTGCTCAACCAGAGATTGGGACCTTTCCCAGCCAGGACCCCCCCCCACCCCCCATCTTCCCTCTGAGCCCAGCGGAGACGGCTAGGGCCCTCTGTGTGCTCTCCACACCCCAGGACATTAGGATCACCTCCGGATTATGGGACCTTGGGGATCACCTTGGGATTACAGAAGAGAGGCAGGCTGCAGGGAGAGTTTTGACCCTAGAACTCAGGAAGTGGATCAGAGCTCCAGTCTGCTAGATGCCGGACTTGCATGAGAAGAGCTTACCTTCAGAAAGTGCTGTTAGAGGCTAACAGAATCACAGGAGGATCAAGCTCAAACCAGTGACAGTTTGGACATTAACATCAGAAATCTCCAGATGGTGAAAGGCAAATGTAAGAATCTCACTAACAGAAACCAAGAACAATGGGCATCATCAGAACCCAGTGTGCCCACTGCAAGGAGTCCTGGATACCCCAACATGCCTAAAAAGCAAGATGCAGATTTTAAATCATATCTCATCATGATGGTAGAAGATCATAAGAAGGATGTTAATAACACACTTAAAGAAATACAGGAGAACA
Source organism: Mus minutoides (assembly GCA_902729485.2). NCBI lineage: Eukaryota > Metazoa > Chordata > Mammalia > Rodentia > Muridae > Mus > Mus minutoides. Next base: position 12,681 of record CACVCL010032492.1, on the reverse strand, counting down.
ATGCTAAACAGGCAGAAGCCCTTAAAAAAGAAAAACAAAAATTCTTCAAGGAACTACAGGAGAACACTGCTAAAAAGGTAGAAGCCATTAAAGAGGAAATACAAAAATCCCTCAAGGAATCACAAGAGAACACTGCTAATCAAGTAGAAGCCCTTAAAGAGCTATAGGCAAACACTGCTAAATAGGTAGAAGAAACACAAAAATCCCTTAAAGAACTACAGGAAAACACATCCAAACAGGTGATAGAATTGAAGCAAACCATTCAAGATCTAAAAATGGAGGTAGAAACACTGAAGAAAACCCAAAAAGAGACAACATTGGATATAAAAACCCTAGGAAAGAAATCAGGAACCATAGATGTGAGCATCAGCAGCAGAATACAAGAGATAGAAGAGAGAATCTCAGGTACAGAAGAATCCATAGAGATCATGGACACAACAATCAAAGAAAAGGCAAAATGCAAGAAGATCCTAACTCAAAACATCCAAGAAATCCAGGACACAATGAGAAGACCAAACCTACGGATAATAGGAGTAGATGAGAATGAAGATTCTCAACTTAAAGGGCCAGCAAATATCTTCAACAAAATCATAGAAGAAAACTTCCCATACCTAAGGAAAGAGATGCCCATGAACATACAAGAAGTACAGAACTCCAAACAGACTGGACCAGAAAAGAAATTCCTCTGGACACATAATTATCAAAACAACAAATGCACTAAATAAAGATAGAATATTAAAAGCAGTAAGGGAAAAAGGTCAAGTAACATATAAAGGCAGGCCTATTAGAATCACTCCAGATTTCTCACCAGAGACTATGAAAGCCAGAAGATCCTGGACAGATGTTATGCAGACACTAAGAGAACACAAATGCCAGCCCAGGCTACTACACCCAGCAAAACTGTCAATTACCATAGATGGAGAAACCAAAGTTTTCCACGACAAAACTAAATCTTTCTATGAATCCAACTCTTCAAAGGATAATAACTGGAAAACACCAACTCAAAGAAGGAAACTGTGGTGTCCCTTCTCCACCAATGCAATGACTGGAGCCGTGCAGCACCCAATGGCATCCATTGTCTTGTTAACTAGGCTAAGAGAGCCCGGTACCCCTACAGCAGGTTCTGCAGGTCTTCCAGGTCACCCGGCTCCGTCCAGCCCACCTGCACAAACCTGCGAGATCTCACGATATCTCAGACTTCCCGCCAAACTCCAGAACGCCTGTGCAGAAGACTGGGGGGCAGGGCTTCCCCTCTTTTTTCCCCCTGAGTGCTTTTGATTCAATAAATAGTTGCCTTGAGCAGAACCCCAGCCTTGGCCACATTATTTTCCCCTTCCCCTATCTTCCATGGTTCAGAGAAGAAGGTAGCTTAGACAAAGAAACCTGGGATAGGGCTGGAAGCTGTAAATCTAGAACAGACCTTCAAGGTCGCCCTCTGCAGGGAAACGGGAAGCGGGGTCTGCCCCAGACCCTGAGTTGCCCACACTCAGCAGCTTATGGGGCCACGGAACTGCAATCCAGCCAGGGAAATTTGTTTTCGAACTCGTCAGAGCAGCCCCAGGAAGTGCGGGATTGGACCTCTGTACCACCACCCACACAGTATTAACCCCAGAAATGGGAGTTCAGACTCTATCTCCTGGAGTCTGTGGACCTTGACCTGCAGAGACCCGTGGATTACTTTTGGGACAAAGCAGTTCCATTGTGAAGGGCCTGCAGATTTTTCCAGGTGTTTTAGATAATGATTATGAGGGAGAGATTAAGATCGTGGCTGCTTCCCCTCAAGGTGTTACTACCGTGCTGGCTAATAAAAGAATTGCTCAACTTGTCTTAGTTCCTTTGCATCCACTGCCGTCTGGATCAGTTAAGAATGAGAAAGAACCATGTGGCCTTTGTTCCTCTAGTGTGTTTTGGGTTCAATCTGTTTCTAATCAGAGACCTAACCTTAAATTGACAATTGGAGAAAAAGACTTTGAAGGATTAATAGATACTGGAGCTGATGTTACTATTATCAGAGGGCAAGACTGGCCTCTGAAACTCTTACTCATCTTCGAGGAATCGGTTATGCCATTAACCCAAAACGAAGCTCTAAATTGTTAGCCTGGAGAGATGAGGAAGGCATTTCGGGACAGATTCAGCCGTATGTAATGCCAAGTTTGCCTGTTACCCTGTGGGGAAGAGATCTTTTATCTCAAATGGGCATTATAATGTGTAGTCCTAACGAAGCAGTGACTAAGCAGATGCTAAAACAAGGATTTTTGCCTGGACACGGGCTAGGGAAAGAGAAACAAGGTATTAAGACCTTTGAAGGACCTAAGCCTCACCCTAACACAAGAGGTTTGGGGTATTTTCAGTAATGGCCACTATCCTGCCTGCATCCCACGCCGATAAAATTCGCTGGCTTAGCGACAGCCCAGTGTGGGTGGATCAATGGTCTCTATCTAAGGAAAAAATTGAAGCTGCCTTGTTACTAGTGCAGGAGCAACTAGAGGCGGGACATTTATTAGAATCTCAGTCTCCTTGGAACACCCTGATCTTTGTTATTAAGAAAAAATCTGGTAAATGGAGATTGCTACAGGATTTAAGAAAGGTTAATGAAACCATGATGCCCATGGGCACCTTACAACCTGGGCTTCCATCCCCAGTAGCCATCCCTAAGGGATATTACAAAATTGTAGTTGATTTAAAAGATTGCTTCTTTACTATTCCTCTGCACCCAGAGGATTGTGAGAGATTTGCATTTAGTATTCTTTCTATAAATTTTAAGGAACCTATGAAGAGATTTCAATGGACAGTCCTCCCTCAGGGCATGGCTAATAGCCCTTGTTTATGCTAAAAATTTGTGGCAAAAGCCATTCAGCCTGTAAGACAGCAATGGCCTATGCTTTATATCTCACATTACATAGATGATGTGCTAATTGCAAGTAAAGACCCTCAAGAATTACTTTTGTGTTATAAGGACTTAGAAAAGGCATTAACCTATAGTGGCCTTCAAATAGCTCCTGAGAAAGTACAAACCCAAGACCCTTATAGTTACCTAGGCTTCAAGCTCACTGACTAAGCCGTTATTCCCCAGAAGGTAGTTATTTGCAGGGAGTAGACGCCAGGAAATAATCAAACTCATAGAGGAAATCAACCAAGTGGAAACAAAAAGAACTATTCAAAGAATCAACCAAACCAGGAGCTGGTTCTTTAAGAAAATCAACAAGATAGATCAACCCTTAGCCAGACTAACTAGAGGGCAGAGGGACAGTATCTGAATTAACAAAATCAGAAATGAAAAAGGAGACATAACAACTGATCCTGAAGAAATCCAAAACATCATCAGATCCTACTACAAAAGCCTATACTCAACAAAACTGGAAAACCTGGATGAAATGGAAAAATTTCCTAGACAGATACCAGGTACCAAAGTTAAATCAGGATCAGATTAACAATCTTAACAGTCCCAATTCTCCTAAAGAAATAGAAGCAGTCATTAATAGTCTCCCAACCAAAAAAAGCCCAGGACCAGATGGATTCAGTGCAGAGTTCTACCAGACCTTCAAAGAAGACCTAAATTCCAACTCTCCTCAAACTATTCCACAAAATAGAAACAGAAGGTACTCTACCCAATTTGTTCTACAAAGCCACAATTACTCTGATACGTAAACCACACAAAGATCCAACAAAGAAAGAGAACTTTAGACCAATATCCCTTATGAATATTGATGCAAAAATACTCAATAAAATCCTCAGAAACCGAATCCAAGAACACATCAAAACGATCATCCATCATGACCAATTAGGCTTCATCCCAGGGATGCAGGGTTGGTTTAATGTACGGAAATCCATCAACGTAATCCACTATATAAACAAACTCAAAGACAAAATTCACATGATCATCTCCTTAGATGCTGAGAAAGCATTTGACAAAATCCAGCACCCATTCATGTTAAAAGGCATGGAAAGATCTGGGATTCAAGGCCCATACCTAAACATAATAAAAGCAATATACAGCAAACCAGTAGCCAACATCAAAGTAAATGGAGAAAAGCTGGAAGCAATCCCACTAATATCAGGGACTAGACAAGGCTGCCCACTTTCTCCCTACCTATTCAATATAGTACTTGAAGTCCTAGCCAGAGCAATTCGACAACGAAAGGAGATCAAGGGGATTCAAATTGGAAAGGAAGAAGTCAAAATATCACTATTTGCAGATGATATGATACTATATATAAGTGACCCTAAAGATTCTAACAGAGAACTCCTAAACCTGATAAACAGCTTAAGTGCAGTAGCTGGATATAAAATTAACTCAAACAAATCAGTGGCCTTTCTCTACACAAAAGATAAACAGCATGAGAAAGAAATTAGGGAAACAACACCCTTCACAATAGTCACAAATAATAAAAAATACCTTGGTGTGACTTTAATGAAGGAAGTGAAAGATCAATATGACAAGAACTTCAAGTCTCTGAAGAAAGAAATTGAAGATCTCAGAAAATGGAAAGATCTCCCATGCTCATGGATTGGCAGGATTAATATAGTCAAAATGGCTATCTTGCAGAAAAAAATCTACAGATTCAACGCAATCCCCATCAAAATTCCAACTCAATTCTTCACTGAGATAAAAAGGGCAGTTTGCAAATTCATCTGGAATAATAAAAAACCTAGGATAGCAAAAACTATCCTCAACAATAAAAGAACCTCTGGTGGAATCACCATGCCTGACCTCAAGCTGTACTACAGAGCAACTGTGATAAAAACTTCATGGTACTGGTACAACAACAGACAGGTAGAGCAATGGAATAGAATTGAAGACCCAGAAATGAACCCACACACCTTTGGTCACCTCATCTTTGACAAGGGAGCTAAAACTATCCAGTGGAAAAAAGACAGCATTTTCAATAAATGGTGCTGGCACAACTGGAGGTCAACATGTAGAAGAATGCGAATTGATCCATTCCTATCTCCTTGTACAAAGCTCAACTCTAAGTGGATCAAAGACCTCCATATTAAACCAGCGACGCTGAAATTCATAGGGGGAGGAAGTGGGGAAAACCCTTGAAGATCTGGGCACAGGGGAAAAATTCCTAAACAGAACACCAATGGCCTGTGCTGTAAGATCACAAATCAACAAATGGGACCTTATAAAATTGCAAAGCTTCTGTAAAGCAAAAGATACTGTCAATAAGACAAAAAGGCCACCAACGGATTGGGAAAGAATTTTTACCAATCCTAAATCTGATAGGAGGCTAATATCCAATATTTACAAAGAGCTCAAGAAGCTGAACTCCAGAAATTCAAATAACCCCTTGAAAAAATGGGGTACAAATCTAAACAAAGAATTCTCAACTGAAGAATGCCAAAGGGCTGAGAAGCACCTTAAAAAATGTTTGAAATCCTTAATCATCAGAGAAATGCAAATCAAAACAACCCTGAGATCCCACCTCACACCAGTCAGAATGGCTAAGATCAAAAACTCAGGTGACAGCAGATGCTGGTGAGGATGTGGAGAAAGATGAACACTACTCCATTGCTGGTGGGATTGCAAGCTTGTACAACCACTCTGGAAATCAGTATGGCAGTTTATCAGAAAACTGGACATAGTACTACCGAAAGATCCAGCAATACCTCTACTTGGCATATACCCAGAAGATATTCCAACTGGTAACAAGGACCCATGCTTTACTATGCTCATAGCATCCTTATTTATAATAGTCAGAAGCTGGAATGAACCCAGATGTCCCTCAACAGGGGAATGGATACGGAAAAATGTGGTACATTTACACAACGGAGTACTACTCAGCTATTAAAAACAATGAATTTATAAAATTCTTGAGCAAATGGATGTATCTGGAGGATATCATCCTGAGTGAGGTAACCCAATCACAAAAGAAGTCACTTAATATGCACTCACTGATAAGTGGATATTAGCCCAGAACCCTAGAATACCCAAGATAAAATTTCCAAAAGACAAGAAAATCAAGAAGGACCAATGCCTGGATACTTCATTCCTCCCTATAATAGGGATTAAAATATACATGGAAGGAGGTGCAGAGACAAAGTTTGGAGCTAAAATGAAAGGATGGACCATCCAGAGAGTGCCCCACCCGGGTGGTCCATCACATAATCAGCCACCAAATGCAGACACTACTGCATACGCCAGCAGGATATTGCTGAAAGGACCCTGATATAGCTGTCTCCTGTGAGGCTTTGACAGTCCCTGACAAATACAGAAGTGGATGCTCACAATTATCTATAGGGCAGAACACAGGGTCCCCAATGTAGGAGCTAAAGAGAGTACCCAAGAGCTATAGGGGTCTGCAACCCTATAGATGGAACAACAATATGAACTAATCAGAACCCCCAGAGCTCATGTCTCTAGCTGCATATGTATTAGAAGATGGCCTAGTTGGCCATTATTGAGGAAGAAAGGCCCTTGGTCTAACAATGTTTATATGCCCCAGTACAGGGGAATGCCAGGGCCAAGTACTGGGAATGAGTGGGTAGGGGAGCAGGGTGGGGGGAGGGGATAGGGGACTTATGGGCTAACACTTGAAATGTAAATGAAGAAATTATCTAATAATAAATAAAGAAAGAAAAAAGAAAAAAATTGTAAAAAACAAAACTGCCCCTCTCTCAGACAAAAGCCATAAACTACCAATAATTACTTTTTTTCCAATTTGTATTAGATACTTTCATCATTTGCATATCAAATGTTATCCCGAAAGTCCCCTATACCCTCCCCCATCCCCTGCCCTGCTCTCCTACCCACCCACTCACACATCTTGGCCCTGGTGTTACCCTGTACTGGGGCATAAACATTTGCATGACCAAGGGACCTCTCTTCCCAATGATGGCCAACTAGGCCATCTTCTGCTACATATGCAGCTAGAGACATGAGCTCTGGGGGTACTAGTTAGTTCATATTTTTCTTCCACCTATATATAGGTTTGGAGACCCCTTTAGCTCCTTGGGTACTTTCTCCAGCTCCTCCCTTGGGAACCCTGTGTTCCATCTAATAGCTGTGAGAATCTACTTCTGTTTGCCAGGCCCTAGCATAGCCTCACACGAGACAGCTATATCAGGGCCCTTTCAGCAATATCTTGCTGGTGTATGCAATAGTGTCTGCTTTTGGTGGCTGATTATGGGATGGATCCCAGGCTGCAGCAGTCACTGGTTGGTCCATCCTTTTGTCTCAGCTCCACACTTGATCTCTGTAACACCTTCAATGTATGCTTTGTTCCTAATTCTATGAAGGGGCAAAGTGTCCACACTTTGATCTTCATTCTTCTTGTGTTTCATGTGTTTAGCAAATTGTATCTTGGGTAATCTAGGTTTCTGGGCAAATATCCACTTATCAGTGAGTACATGTTATATGAGTTCTTTTGTGATTGGGTTACCTCACTAACGGTGATACCCTCCAGGTCCATCCATTTGCATAGGAATTTCATAAATTCATTGTTTTTAATAGCTGTGTAGTACTCCATTGTGTAGATGTACCACATTTTCTGTATCCATTCCTCTGTTGAGGGACACCTGGGTTCTTTCCAGCTTCTGGCTATTATAAATAAGGCTGCTATGAACATAGTGGAGCATGTGTCCTTATTACCAGTTGAACATCTTGTGGATATATGCCCAAGTGAGGTATTGCAGGATCCTCTGGTAGTACTATGTCCAATTTTCTGAGGAAACGCCATACTGATTTCCAGAGTGGTACAAGCTTGCAATCCCACCAACAATGGATTAGTGTTCCTCTTTCTCCACATCCTCTCCAGCATCTGCTGTCACCTGAATTTTTGATCTTAGCCTTTCTGACTGGTGTGAGGTAGAATCTCAGGGTTGTTTTGATTTGCATTTCCCTGATGATTAAGGATGTCGAACATTTTTTCAGGTGCTTCTCATCCATTCGGTATTCTTCAGTTGAGAATTCTTTGTTTAGCTTTGTGCCCCATTTTTAATGGGGTTATTTGATTTTCCAGGGTCCACCTTCTTGAGTTCTTTATATATATTGGATATTAGTCCCCTATCTAATTTAGGATTGGTAAAGATCCTTTCCCAATCTGTTGGTGGCCTTTTTGTCTTATTGACAGTATCTTTTGCCTTACAGAAGCTTTGCAACTTTATGAGGTCCCATCTGTCAATTTTTGATCTTACAGCACAAGCCATTACTGTTCTATTCAGGAATTTTTCCCCAGTGCCCATATCTTTGAGCTTTTCCTCACTTTCTCCTCTATAAGTTTCAGTGTCTCTGGTTTTATGTGGAGTTCCTTAAGCCAGTTAGACTTGACCTTAATACAAGGAGATAAGAATGGATCAATTCCCATTCTTCTACATGATTACTGCCAGTTGTGCCAGCACCATTTATTGAAAATGCTATCTTTTTCCACTGGATGGTTTTAGCTCCCTTATCAAAGATCAGGTGACCATAGGTGTGTGGATTCATTTCTGGGTCTTCAATCCTATTCCATTGATCTACCTGTCTGCTCGTATCTATGGTTTCTGATTTCTTTCCCACAGTTTCTATCTCCAGGGTTGTCTTCTTTTGGGTTTTCTTTATTGTTTCTAGTTCCATTTTTAGGTCCTGGATGGTTTTGTTCCATTCCATCACCTGTTTGGTATTGTTTTCCTGTAACTCTCTAAGTATTTCCTCTTTAAATGCTTCTAGTTGTTTACCTGTGTTTTCCTGTAATTCCTTCTTAAAGTCCTCCATCATCATCAGAAGTGACTTTAGATCCATATCTTGCTTTTCTGTTGTGATGGTGTATCCAGGACTTGCCATGGTGGGAGAACTTGGTTGATGACGCCAAGTAACCCTGGTTTCTGTTGCTTCTGTTCTTACACTTTCCTCCTGCCATCTGATTCTCTCAGGTGCTTGCTGTCCTCAATATAACTGATTGGAGCCTGTCCTTTTAATCCCAGTTAATTCTGGACTCCTCGGAGTCCAGCTTTCACTGTGATCCTTTGATTGTTGGGCTCCTGTGAACCTGATATTCTGGGTGTGTCTGAGATCTTGGCAGTCAAGATCCACTGAGACCCTAGAATACTGGTGTGACCCACCTCCTGTTATCCTGGGATACTATTGTCCTAATATCTTGGGTGTGTTACAGGGCCTGGGAGTGGTGTCTCCTTTGAGGAGCTTGGAGCTGTCTGGTCAGTGGTCCCAAGATCACATAGAGTCCTCTAGGTATCGTGGGGGTGTGCACAGACGGTAACCAGGCGCTGGCGCCAACCAGAAGGGACCTCTGCCCCTGGTCTAGCCGATCCTGTGTCCCCAATGATGTTACGGGTCCCTCGTGATTATATTGGAACAGATGTTGTGCTCCACTCACCAGTGGTCCCAAGATTGTGTGGAGAGTCTTCTAGGTACCATGGGGGTGTGCACAGACTGTGCGCCCAAGGTAACCAGGTGCTGGCACTGACCAGAAAGGATTTCTGCCCCTGGTCTAGTCGATCCTCTGCTTCCCCAATGCTGGTCCCATGATTAGATTGGAACAGAAGATGTGTTCCACTCAGCAGTGGTCTCCAGATCGCGTGGAGAGTCCTCTAGGGACCGTGGGGATGTGCACAGACTGTGTGCCCAAGGTAACCAGGCGCTGGCGCCGACCGGACGAGACCTACCAATAACTTCTTAATTAGGTATGAGAAGGGCTTCTGAACCTCTTCCCTTCAAGCAACAATATTGTCTTCCTTGACTTTGTGAAGGTCCTATATAAGCATCCAGCAATATACATTTAAAGGACAGCTAGACTCAGAACATCAAGGGTACTTTGTCATGGATAGTTAAATTCCATGTTGCCTTTTCTATTTTGCTCTCTGTGGGTTTACATAGTCATCAGAGAAGAGTGTCACCAGATATCCTCTTGTCCACGTTTGTATGTCTGCATGCTCATGCTTTCACCAGTAAGGTGATGTGTTTAGAGGACCTATTATGGGTTAGAACAGGTAGCTCCGTTGGCTTAGTTCATACAATCATATCCAAAACCCTGAGTTTCATCCCAAGTATTCCTTATAATGCATCCATGATTGCACAATCTGAAATCCTTGGTTTAGTGTTTTGGATGTAGAAAAGTCTAAGTCCAAGATCATCTCTCTTTTTTATAATTTTGTTACTGGATCTTTCTGAATTTCACATCATACACCCCAATCTCATTTTTTTCCTCTCTCCTTGTACCTTCCCTCCACCCTTGATATAGCCCTCCAACAAAGAAAAAATATTGTGGAAGTTGTAGTGTGTTAGTGTGTCCCATAGCATTCCCTTTTATCTATACTTCTTTGCTTACAAATATTCATTTTAATGGCTTGTTGATCTGATAAATGCTCCTGGCTTCTGATACTCTATCTGAGGGTCCAATACTGGAACGTCACTGGGTATCCTCTGGGATAACCTATTGTTGCCAATTGTCACGGAGATCCTGATGTTTTGTATCTATAGGCCCAGCCCCTTCATGCACCTCAGCAGTTCACTGATGGGTTAGATGTTGCATTTAGCCAATTCTAATTCCTGGAGGCCTGGCAGGTCTCTAAGCTGTTCAGCCTACCAGCTCTCTCACTCTCACTCACCCATGGCCAGCTCACCGTTAACCCCTGAAACCATGGCTAGCTCTATCGTGCTGCCCAGGCAAGGTACAAAACCCCCTCTCTCAAGTGTTGCAGTTAGTTAGGAACATGGTCAATTCTCCCATTCTCATGACCTGGGGTGGGGGTAGCTCTCCCACCTGCTATAAATGGCAGAGGAACATAGAAGGGCAGGTGGCGTTTCTCCTTTTTCTACACCACAATCCAGCAGACAAGAAAGCAGGGCAGGCTCTCCTGCATTCACACCTTCCAGGCTGGCTTATCTGCAAGCCACTCATGCGGGGCCAGCTCTACAGTGCTGTCCAGGCAAGGTACAGAATCTCTAATCATGAGTCCTGCAGCAAATGAGGGGCAGGAATAGCTCTTCTGCTTTCATGACCCCAGGTCCAGCTCTCCCACCTGCCTTAGATGGTAAGGAGGGAGAGGGAGGAAGGGTATCTCTCCCTCATCCACACCACTATATATATAGGAGATGAGTAGAGCCAGATTTCCAATGGTCCTGACAATAGCACTGGCTTAAAATCTTCAGCCATCAACATGTCCCTGGGCAGTGACCCACACCAGAGACATTTGCCTGGCCTTTGATGGTAACAGATCCCTGATGCTGCAGGGCCAACGTGGCAGCACGGACCAGGACCCCACCATGTTCCCAGGTAGCAACTCTGACTCCTCACATCAGGCTGCTCCTCATTACCCTCAAGTCTCCAGTTCAGCCTCTCTTCATTGTGCCCATGTATTTCTGCTTCTCGTCCTCTTTCACTTCCCCACCACTAACTAGCTCCTCGTAGTGGTGCCCAGTGTCTCTGAATATCTGGGATCATTTTAGGAGTGGTCCCTAGAGTTTATGTCCCACTTGTGTGTTATGGCACTGAGATTAGCTCCCTGTCCAGGCTCATGGCACTGGTCTGGTGGTCATCACAGGCTTGCTTCTTGCCCAGCTGCCTGAATGGCCCAATATGAAGGTCATCTATCTCCGGCTCACACCTGCCCAGGCCAGCAATCCCACATGGAGTTCTGTCTGGGCCTGAGCAGTGGTGCTGGCTCACTGTTTTCAGTGAATGTTAGACTACTAATCATTCACATGTTCATAAGTCAAAACACTGAGTATAGACATAGCTTCTCTCTTCTCTACCACCTACTGACATACATGTGACATAGCAGTCACATCTGCAATGCCTCCATCTTCCTTTTTTCATAATGAATTTTAAGCCAGCCTAGGCTAGAGTCCTTTTTCTTCATCATCATTGTCATCATCATAATTCATAGAAATGCCTAATGATAACAACAACAACAACAACAACAACAAACAACAACATGGATGCAAAAGGTCTATTGATGGAAGGAGACTTTGTAAAAACTAATCTTCTTGGAAGGATGATCAGATTCCTGGATAGACACATGTCCATGAATATATGATTAGCACTAACTGAACTTGGTAGGTTATTAAAGTAAAATAAAAAGGATTTGAATTTGGTAAGGAGTGGAGAGATAGAAATGGAACCAGGAGGAGTTGGGGTGTTGGGTGTGAATAAATAGGATCAAAACACATTTTATGGAGTTCTCAATTACGAAAATATTTTATTAAAAAATTTGATGAGAAACAATAAGCAGACCCAATGGACACTCATTCCTTGTATAGCCACATAGACATCTCACATCAATTCATGTTGAGGGTTTATACAAGTTTGACCAACTTTCTTTGTCCAACCTTCATGTGACAACTTGATTTAGAATGACTTGGAGTCTGAGTCATCACAGAAGACATGCAAGCATAAATTACCTCTCGCTGTGGGTATTTGATGGTCACTGGCTGAGAGGAACCTGGCAGGCTGAAGACACTAGATAAAGGATCTATTCTATTTGCTGGTTCAAAGCCCTTCTACAACTTGGAAATTCATATATTGAGTCAGAAATGAAAGGCAGCGCATGTATTTCTTTGGTTATTTCTGTCAGGGCATATGGCCAGGGCATCATGGCTAAAACTAATACAGTACACAGGGATTGAAAAACCAGAGGAAATGTATTCTCCTTACCTTTCAAACTCACAGTAATATATTCTGCACAAGCTGTCAAATATTCTGGATAGGCAAAAAAAAAAAAAAAAATGAAACGCAAACAGCC
>CACVCL010032491.1:12500-16208 GCA_902729485.2 Mus minutoides | reverse complement strand
GGTAAGTCATGTGCTACCTTAGGCAACCTCCTGGGGCATTGAGACATTCCACAGAGATATTCAGAGGGCGTTGGCTATTCTGTGATTGTTTCAGGAAAGGCTTGCCCCCGTACCTAGAGCCATGGGTACTTTTAAAGATTCACTTTCCCCCCTGACGCAAGGGACTCTATTTTGTCTTTGGTTACGTACTACTCTTTCAGTTTCTTCCTTTTTTCCTTCCTTCCTTCCTTCCTTCCTTCCTTCCTTCCTTCCTTCCTTCCTTCCTTTCCTCCTTCTTCTTACTTCTTCCTCCTCCTTCTCCTCTTTCTCCTCCTCTTTCTCCTCCTCTTTCCTCCTTCCTCCTTCCTCCCCTCCTCCTCCTCTTCCTCCTTCTCCCCTCTTCTTCCTCCTCCTCCTCCTCCTTCTTTTTTGAAGATAGGGTTTCTCTGTGTAGCACTGGCTGTCCTGGAACTTGCTCTGTGGACCAGGCTGGCCTCAAACTCATGGAGATCTGCTTACCTCTGTCTCCTAAGTGCTGGGATTAAACATGTGCTCCACCATCACCCAACTTGAATTTGTTCTTCTTGTAATATATATATATACACACATATATGTCTATTCACAAATATATCTTAATTCATAGTAAACATATTCTATTTATTATTTACAGTTTTTATATTCATTGTGCTACTTAATATTTCATAATGTTTATAAATTTATTCATTCAAAATATATTGCATGGGTCACCAAGAGGGCTCAGTGGACAAAGGTGATTCTTACCAAGCCTGATGGATGACCTGAGTTTGATCCCCAGGACCCACAATAGAAGGAGAAAGCACATTCTGGCAAGTTGCCCTCTGACCCCCATATCAGTGCCGTAGCATGCATATACCCACACACAAAATAATTACACACATCAGTGCTGTAGCATGCATATACCCACATACAAAATGATTAAATAATTCTAGTTTAAAATACTTTCTTGTGCAATTACTGTTGATGATTTGAACACAGTTTTGTTAAATCAGTATATTTCTGGTCATGGTGGAATTAAATACCAAAATGCTGACAGGGTCGTTTTCCATTTGTAGCCCTTTGGATGGTTTCTTTCCCTTTGTCAGTGTGAAGCTCTTAATAGAAGATTCTAATCTGTGTTCTCCAATCCCTGAAGACGTTTGGAGGGCAAAGCTCTCAGGTCAGTGTCCTCAGAGGCGGGTGGAGTCAGAGTGTCCTCGTGGTGAGTCTCTGGGCTTCAGAGGTCTGTCATATGGGGTCTGCACATGGCAGCTGCTGGCTGCGTCAGGGGGCTGTGGAGGGAAAGAATGATGGGGAAGGGAAGGGGACCTGGGAGGGGAAAGGCCCTCACCCTGGGAATCTTACCCTTGGATGTAGCTTGCATTTTCTTCTGGCCCAGAATAAAGAAATTTCTACAAGGCTGAGAAAATAAAAAACCTCCTGGAGAGATACTGCAAGCTTTCTTAAGACGGTTTCCATGAGCCTAGCTGTGTTTGCTTAGAGCTAGAGTATTGACAACCATCCTTGTTTCTGAACCACAAATTTCCTACAAGAAGTTCCTTAAGATAAGAAAAGCACAGGCTGAATGTAGCTCGGTTGGTAGAGTGTTTGCCTAACATGCATAAAACCCTGGGTGTCATCCCTGGCGGCTGATAAACTGGGGGTGGTGTGGACACCCATAATTCCAGCCCTTGGGAAGCCCAGGCGGCTTTAAGGTCATCTTGAGCTATGTCATGACTTCAAGGCCAGCCTGGGCTACACAAGACCTTGTCTCCACAAGGGTGTGTGGGTGTGTAGATGTGAGTGCTGCTGGAGAGGTGGCTCAGGGGTTAAGAGCACTGACTGCTGTTCCAGAGGACCTTGGTTCAATTCCCAACACACATGACAGTTTGCAACCTGTAACCCCAATTCAGGGGATCTGTTGTCTTCTTCTGGCCTCTATAAGCACTGCACACACGTAGTACATAGACATACATACAGACAAAACACACACACACTTAAAATAAAAAATAAAAAAAGTTTAAAAAAAAAAAGGAAAATAGCCAGGCAGTGGTGGCACACGCCTTTAATCCCAGCACTTGGAAGGCAGGTGGATTTCTGAGTTTGAGGCCAGCCTGGTCTACATAGTGAGTTCCAGGACAGCCAGAGCTATACTGAGAAACTCTGTCTCGAAAAACCAAAAAAAAAAAAAAAGGTTGTATTTTGTACTTAATTTAAAAACATCACTTCATCTTTAAGACTTGTTATAAATTATGCCATTTGAGGAGTGTAATTTCACATACAATCCTATATATAGCCACTGTTGAGACTCTAAGGGTGCCTGAAATGGTGGCATATGCCTTTATTTTATTTTGGGGGGGATGTTTCGAGACAGGGTTTCTCTGTGTAGCCCTGGCTGTCCTGGAACTCACTTTGTAGACCAGGCTGGCCTCAAACTCAGAAATCTGCCTGCCTCTGCCTCCTGAGTGCTGGGATTAAAGGCGTGGTGGCGCATGCAGAGGCAGAGGCAGACGATCTCTGAGTTCAAGGCCAGCTGTGTCTATAATCGTTCAGGACAGCCTGGGAGACACAGAGAAACCTGACCAACAAATAACACCTAGCGCAACTTTGTTCTGAAAAGCTCCACCCATGGTATGGGGGAGTAATTTTCCTCATTGCAAGCATCTCTCTGTGAGCAGCTATGCTTAAATCTGAAGCTTGCATCTCTCCTTAATAAACTTGATAGTGTAGCTGAGATCTGGCTTCCCCTGAGTGGATGCCATCACGGAGGCTGCCATCTCTTGCTTTGTTAAAAAAAAACAAAACAAAACTCAGTCAGAGGTGAAAGGTCAGCAAGACCAGACTGCTGCTGGTGATGTTGGGCTTGTGTCCCTTGCTGCCGTGTGCCAGGGCCACTGTGATTCGCAGTCAGGATGCATGTCCAGTGGTGGCTTCTGCACGGATGCTCCTGAGGCTTTTCTGTAGTCCCTCTCTCAGGAAGAGGCCTTTTCTCCCGCAGGATTCTGAAGATTGGGGGTCAAGTCAGCTGGGAGAAGGAACATGTCTGATGACACATGGCTCCTTTGGAGGCCATCCCGGGTCTTTGATAGCCCTCCTTCTCTAAAAGGACCAGGGCAGATGAAGCCGTCAGAGCAGCAGTACCAACCGAGACCATGGACCAGATTCCTTTCTGTTTTCACGACTTTTCTCCTTCAAGCATCTCACCTGGAAGAGAAAATTAAAACAGTGAGGGAGTCCACAGGGAGCCTTTATCTGCCTCCCGGGCACCAGGAGCCACCCACGAGGAACCAATGGAGCCACAGGGTGGATTGCTCGCACAGAAAGCACCCACCCAAGTACCCTGGGAAATGGGAAGGGGGTGTTGGGGGGGAGGTAGTGGCTTTCTTTTCTGCATGCCTTCTGAGCTGACTTACTTAGCCATCTCAGGAAACCCCGGGGACAGTCACCAGGGGCCACTCAACACCTCCCATCATCTCTTGTTAAATAACTAGCCCAGAGGCTGGTGGGGCCCAGCAGCAGGGCAGGGAAGGCTAGCTCCAGTCTGCAGCGATGATTTCCCCGTTTGCAGACTTCGTAGCCCTTGCTCTGTTTACCCCATTGCAGGAGATCAATCTAGTTGGTTTGGAAATGTTGCCATTTGGAAATGGATGACCAAGGTCTGGCTCGGATGCCACCCAGGCAAGGATGAGGCCTCTCTTTGGTCTCATTTGTCAT
>CACVCL010032491.1:0-7500 GCA_902729485.2 Mus minutoides | reverse complement strand
GTGGGGTGTGAGATGTCCCCATGGGCTCATGTGTCTCAACACTGGGACCCTAGCAGCTGGTGATGTTAGGGGAGACTGTGGACCTTTCAGACAAGCAGGCTGGCTGGTGGGTATAGCTATGGCCGAAGGGATGGGACTTCAAGGTTTCAGGCCCATTCTGGGAGGCTCTCTGTTTCCTGGTCCCAGCATGCTCCCACCGCCAGGATTTCTGCTTTGCATTCTGGGTAATGATAGATGGTAGCCTCAGAGACTCAGAACCACAAGTGTCTTCTGTCTCAGCAATGAGAGAAGAAATGCACACTAGTGGCAAGAGGACAGCTGCCGTGTGCTATTTCACACCCACACTCTCCATCAGTCTCCGGCAATCCTGCAAGAGGGACTCGGTTGCCCCCATATTATAGATGAGGAAATTGAGACTTAGTCCAGACTCAGTTTCCCTAAACGTTTTCTGCTGGCCAGTGGTGGGGGGCAGGATTTGAACCCAGGGTTTTCTGACCTCTGCGTCCTTAACATATCCTCTGGTCTGGGAAAGTGCTGAGTGATTGGTTCATCCGGGTGCCAGCTCTGCTCCAAAGGCAGGGTCTTTTGGTGTCTGGTGGGGGTCTAGTGCGTGCAGAAGATGTTAAAACTCAGGATGGTTGAATGATTAAACAGAAAGCTTGAGGCTTACATCATCTACTTGGATTCTAGCTTCAAAGGAAGAAGGCAAAAGGAAGAGCAAAAAAGTCAACCACTTGAACTTTTCTGCCTGCCTGCCTGCCTGCCTGCCTGCCTGCCTGCCTGCCTGCCTGCTTGCCTGCCTGCACCTCTGCATAGCTTGAGACTCAAGCCTTTCTTTTGTCAACACGTCCTTGTCTTTTACTGTGGTAGGGAGACAAGGGAGGAGACGAACACAGCACAGGTGGGGAGGGCATCTCTAAGCTCCCCTTGGGAGGTGTACGAGATGGACCCAGGACTCTGCCAGCCTTTCTGGGTTCGTGTTTTATGGTCTTGGTTGTTCCTTGGTGATTTATCATGCTATCTGCAAGCTTATTTTTTCCCCTCGTTGGCCTGCAGAAGAGCCTCTGTATTCCCAAACACATTTGCACCCTTAAAACTAACACATTCAGTCTTGTTGCCGTTGGTGTCTGCGAGCGGGCCCAGGCTCAGCTATTTTGGGCTTGTTTCCAGGAAAATAATTTACTTTTCGTTGTGCGGTCTGTCAAGCTCAGAAGAGTGATTTTTTTCCCTTCTTTTTTTTTTTTTCTCCATGAGGCTGGACAAATAAATCCTGAAAAAGCTGAGGAGTTAAAAGCCTTGCCTGCAGAGATGGCCCGTGGCTGGGCTTATCTGGTCCATTAAAATAAAGAGAAGCTCCCAGATCTGCATCCAGCTTGGTCGGCTATGAACCCCGGCAGTCAGGCGATGATAATCGTGGCTCTGTTGACATCACCTTTGGGACTGTGGCTGCCGCTCAGGTGGTACATGCCTGTAATCCTGGTAGTCTGCAAGTAGAGGCTTGGGGATCAGAAGTTCAAGGTTGTACTTGGCTACACGGCAAGTTTGAGGCCAGCCCGGGCTATATGAGACCCTGTTGCAATCAATTCTGTTTTTAAACAGAAGAGATTAGCCTTTGAGGGCTTAATTAAAGCTCCCTTCCTGGCATCAGAGATTCACACAGTCTGCAGCTGGATGGAGCCAGATTGAACTCAGAGATACTTTATAAACTCTGCTCCGTATCCTCACCTGAGAAGCCTCCTATGGAGTCTCAGTGTGAGACAGTGGATAGAGAGAGACTTATCTATGCACCTAGTGCCTGGAATGCAGATACCGTGACTAGTGCTTCAGCAGCCACTTTGGGCTGTGAGGCACACTTGAGTTTGGCGATGGAAAGAAGCAGAAAGCTCCAGGGCCTTGGAGGCACATCTCTGGGCTTCCCTGAGGGGAGACACACTTACACTTGCAGCCAGCCCAGGAGGTGCAGAATCCCAGCTTGTGATACTTTCTGAGAGTCACTGATTGGTTCCATGTCTGTGTCTTCTAAAACCTGTCACTGTGGCAAAATGCCTGGAAGGAACGACCTGAAAGAGAAGGATTTATTTCTTGCTCAGGGTTCAGAGGCTTCAGTCTTCCACGGAGGATCCAGGTGGTAAGGGCAAGGGCCCTGAGGCCCAACTGTGTCTGAAGAACAAAGAAGCAGCTCGGCTGCCAGAAGGTGGCTGGCGTGACGGGGACTTGTGGAGGCTGTAGGCCAATGTTCGTTTAGGATGTGTTGGTCCCGGAGGGCTGGGGCAGAGGACCACACTTCTGGCTTTGTGGTGAGCATGGCTGTGGGTTGAGTATACAGAAACACAGGAAGTGCGAGGCTCTCCTGTGGGAGCAACAGGGGTGGGTGTCTGGTGTCAGGACATACTTTCTCCAGTCTGAAGTCCCTCTCTTAGATTTCTGCCCCACCCACCAGAGGACACAGTTTCTTTCCATCTCCTGTGTTGTTGGTCCTAGTATGGACAAGGGTCTCCCCCACCATCACATAGCTGCTGAAGCAGAGGCATCACTGTGAGCTCCCTGGTGAATTTAGCCTGGGGATAGATAAGAAGGATAAATTGCTCAGACAGCTTGGAGCCTCCAAGATAGGACTTGATCGTCTTTGTTGCCTGCCCCTCCCCACATGGCCACTTTGACTCCTGAGACATGTCGTTTGGCTTCTAGTGATCTGAAACTGCTGTGGAGTGGGGCCACCATGCCTACCCTGTACCAGCTGGGATCCCTGCCACGCAATCCTCGTAACCACGGCTTCTATAAATAGGATGATGATGGCACAGACCCATTTCTTTCCTTACTTGGGAAGCTGATGCAGAAGGATAGTAAGTTCAAGGCCAGTGTGGGGGCAACTTCTTTAAAGTCTGTCTCAAAGTAAAAAGTGAAAAGAGGGCTGGGGGTGTAGCTCAGTGGTAGAGCATTTACCTAGCAAGTGTGAGGTCCTGGATTTGATCCTTAGTATAGCACAAAACTCAAAATAAAAGCAAGTTCCCCCTCTGGAGTCCACAAATGATCTCTGGGCCGTGAAATAACTTTGCCAAGACCACAGCACTTCTGTGAGAGTTGGTATGGAATGTTCTCTCTTCATTAGCCAGCCATGAGTGTCTACTTCTAAGTATAAGATTCTAGAGACAGAACCAGAGGAGGAGCCGTTCTCCTTTCTTCTGCAGTTTGGTGGAGACAAGAATAACGCTCATGGTCATTGCTCATTCTCACCCCAGGCAGCTTGCTCCCCGATTTCCCTGCCATATAAACTTCCTGAGCATAAGTACACTCAGGCTTCTCCAAAGGAAGGATTTGTTCCAAAACACAATATCTGCAGCATGTGCATGGCTCCATGCATGGGCTCTGTAATAGCCCACTGTACTCCTGCATGCCCTGTGATACCACTCCACTCCTGCATGTCTTGTGATACATACTGCACTCTTGCATGCCCTGTGATAGCCAACTGCACTCCTGCATGCCCCATGATAGCCCACTGCACTCCTTCATGCCCTGTGATACCCATTGCACTCCTGCATGCCCTGGTACTTGAAGTCATGCATGCATAGCCTTGTTTACCAACACCTGCTACATTTTGTACTGGCCTTTAGTGGCTGAAGGCAACCTTGGGGCTGGGGCAGGAGGATGCTGGGGGGTGAGCACCCTGTTCTCAGCATCCCTGAGATTCACCCTGTTCTCAGACTCTCAGAACGGCACTTGCCTTCCGTGGGTTTGCAGGCGGGGAAAGACACGGGTGGCTTATTTACCTTTTTTCTACATTTCCCCCAATTTTCCCAATCTGTTTCCATAGCAACCCTAATAAGGATTGAGTTGCTAGAAAAGTATTCGTCTCTATAGAAACAATTTGTTCTATAAGAGAAAAAAATTTACTTGGTTTTATATGAAATTCAATGTTAGGATTTGGACCTGTTTTTGATTTTTTCAAAATTAAAAAAAAATTTTTTTTGTCAGAGTATTTCTCAAGCCACCTACAGATGGACGGCTGTGGCATCTTCAGGCTCAAACTCCATCCTGATATTCCACAGGTGCTAGATGCAGAGCTCAGTCCTTTGGCATCTTTACCAAGATTAAAACAAAGTGTGGGCCGGTCACATGCTTGGATACGAGGGGCAAGACCAGGTGACCTTGATTTCTGGGCTTAATTAGAAATAGACACTTGCTGTTATTTGACTTTAAGAATTCTGAGGGCTTTTTAAGAGAGTGAGTTAGGTAGTTTGTCACAAACAACAGGAACCCAACTCAAAACTGGGTATGCCCCAAGCCAGCAGTAACGAGGACATTATGGCTCAACATCACAGTGTTGGTGGCTTCAGGAAAGGCTGGATCCAGGGGCAGCTCTGATGATCTGGTCCTTCCTTCAGTGACAGGCTGATGTTCCTCTTGGGCAGGCTCTCTGGAAGTTCTGGGTTGTATAGCCGCGTTCCTAGCTGCTGCTTCAGGTCAGACTCTCTAGTGCTGTGGGAACCCGAGTGATGGTTAGCGTCAGCCGTCGTCTTGACAGAATCTAGAAGTCTGGAGATGGGTCTGTTGGTATGCCAGCATGGAGGAGGGAGGCCTTGATCGCTTTCATCGATGTGGGGAGACTCTCGCACACACTGTGGGTCACACCATCTCACGAGTTGGTTGTGCGTGGCCTGAAGGAACAGGAGACAGTGAGCAAAGCACCAGTGTTCCTCTCTCTGCCTCGGATGGTGATGTAATGTGGCCAGCGGCTTGAAGCTCCTGCTGCCTCCCTTTTCTGCCATGAAGAACTGTAGGCCGTGAACTGTGAGCCAGAATAAACCTGTTCTTCCTTAAGTTGTGTTCGCAGGTCTCCAGGCAACAGAAAAGCCATCAAGACAGCCTGCCAGTCATTTCAGGAAGAAGTCATGGAACAACAGGAGCAATTAAGGAAGGGAGAGCTTATTTTGGGTCATGGTTTCGGGGGCCACAGCCCTCTTGGTGGGAAGGGCGTGGCAGCCTGGATGCATGCAGCAAGTGGCAGAGACATCTAAGTTCTTGGCGGGTGGGAACACAGAGAGCCTGGGCACATCAGAGTCTTCTCAGAGACCCACTGCTACCACAACATCCCAAAGGGTCCTTCTGCTCCTGAAACAAGGCCTCCTCCTGGGGACCCAGTGTTGAAGTGTATTGATGTTGGGTCACATGTCCATCCACAAGGCCTGGGAAGGATGAGTGAGCTAAGTGGCCAGGGCCAGCTGCTTCCTTTGCTCAGAGGTGAGGTCAGCCCTTGCCAGTCCCAGAAGACAGCAGTGAGAAGGAGGAGAGCCCTTAAGAGAAGCCCACGCAGCCGGGCATGGTGGCGCACGCCTTTAATCCCAGCACTCGGGAGGCAGAGGCGGGTGGATTTCTGAGTTCGAGGCCAGCCTGGTCTACAAAGTGAGTTCCAGGACAGCCAGGGCTATACAGAGAAACCCTGTCTCGAAAAACCAAAAAAAAAAAAAAAAAAAAAAAAAAAAAAAAAAAAAAAAAAAAAAAAAAAAAAAAAAAAAAAAAAAAAAAAAAAAAAAAAAAAAAAAAAAAAAAAAAAGAGAAGCCCACACAGAGGGGGCGATGTGGTCCAGGCACTGGGTCACATCAGAAACAAGAGGATGGGTCCCCAGGGGCTATGGCTCAGGCAGAAAAGCACTTGCTGTACAGGCATGAACGAGAGTCTCAGAACCCACATTTAAACAAACCAGGAGCTGTAGCTCACACTTGTGATCCTGGCTCCCGTGGCAGACACAGAGATACCTGAGGCTTGGTGGCCATCAAGCCTGCCTACTCGGTGAGCTCCAGGCCAGTGAGAGCCGGTCTCAAAGAGGAAAAAAAGGGACAAACCAGGGTGGACAGTGCCTGAGTCTCTCTCTCTCTCTCTCTCTCTCTCTCTCTCTCTCTCTCTCTCTCACACGTACACACACACACACCACATACACACATGCACATACTACATGCACACCATACACACCACACATATACCACACACACACATGCACACACACACACACACACACACATATGCATGCACATATCATACATACATACACACTATACACACACACCATGCACACACTCACATACACATATGCCTGCATGCACACCCCACACATACACCCCACACCCCACACACACACTCACTGACAGAAAGGAGGGCTATCTCCAGGCTGAGTCCCAGTTCTCAGGGTTTGCTCTCCCAATCTCCTCTTTTGCTAATTAACCTCCCACCGCTGCCTCCCTGACACCCTTCAAAAAGGACTTTTTTTCCCCTTCATCTGAAGGGAGTTTGGGGGGAGCAGAATTCATTTGCATGTCACCTAAAGTACTCTCGTTGTGTCTTATCGTCTTTTCGGAGCACAGCTGTGTAATTACAGTCACCTTCGGCCTCATGGTTTGTCTTATGAAAAGGTTATAAATGGGGACAAAAAAAAATTACTGGGAGACACAGCCGAGGTCTTTGAAATTGTCCTTTCATCCTGAAGTTCAGAGAGTTCTAGCAAATCACTTCAGCAGAGGAGGCAACTAAACTGTGGCAGATATATGTATGTGTATATATATACATTATATATGTATATGTTTTATATATATGTATGTATTTTTGGGAGAAATTTTCCAAGATGATGGAAGGTGTAAATGGTGCAGGAGGGGAGTTGGTGTGTGGCCAGTGATTTAAATTAACAGGATTTCCAGGGCTTATTAAGATCTTGAAATAGGATTGTTAAAATTCAGCATTTTGGTTTGAATTCAGCTTTTGCTACAGGGGCTTCTGGGTTTTAAAACCGCCTCGCTTTCCTTGCCATTAGCTTGCAGAGATATTTTAAAAGTCCTGTCCTTAGGCATCTTCTTTCCTTGTTAATAAGCTAAGTTAACGATTTTTGCAGAAATCGCTTCCACCGGCTCTTGTCCTTCAGGGTGGGCACTGTGGGGGTTGTGGCGGCGAGGGGGGTGGATTGCTGGGAAATGCCAGCAGGGACTGTATGCTCCTCGGGTGGGCCCGTGCTCCTCAGGAGCCCTTTAACGTACAAAGGGTGGTGTCCTCCAACAGATGAGGGGTGTTGGGCTGGTCACAGCAAGTGTATCTGCACACATGTGCATGCAAAGGGGTGGAGGACCTTGAGCTCTGTCGTTCTGTGTGTCTTTCAGTCCTGGCCTATGATGTTTGACAAATGAAAGTGACATTTGGCTGAAGGTCAGAGGTGACTCTCCCACAGCAGTGACCAAGGCTTCGGTGTGGAGTCTCCTGCTCTTGGACAGTAGTCCTAACAGCCAGCCATCATCATCATCACCATTATCACCATCATCAACACCATCATCATCATCATCATCATCATGCCTGTGATGGGTGAGGCCTGGAGGCCTGGGACTTGATTCTCTCTCTCTCTCTCTCTCTCTCTCTCTCTCTCTCTCTCTCTGAGACCCTGTCTCCAGCGCATTACTAGCTGATGATGCTTGGGGCTTCTGACCCTCCCTTCCTCCACACCCTAAGCTCTTCGATTACAGGCG
>CACVCL010032490.1:0-16215 GCA_902729485.2 Mus minutoides | reverse complement strand
TCTAAACCTGGTGTTTAGAAAATCATACAGCTATTGACTTTGACTGGGTTCTTTGAGCTATGCCGCATGTATCTCATCTGGAAGAGATTTTATTGGTCTGTGAAAGATATCAGGAAGTAACACAGTTATGCATGCTTTTATCTTCTCTATCCAGGACCACCCCTAAGCTTTACCATCCTCACTGTCTCAATTTCACAGCCAGTAGTTATCCATATCAGAGAGTGTCCACATTTAGGTGACTTTACAGGAAAGCCTGCCCTGTTTTGATATATTAAAGCCATCAAAGAAAGTAATGGCCCTGTCCTGAGTCATCTTTTATCTAGCTTCCTCAAAGTGATAGAGAATTAGATAGTAAAAACGCGAGGCAAGCAGGCACCATTCCAGCTTCAGCTCCTATTCTCTGACTTGAAGTCTTAGAGCTGATGACCAATGCTTCCCAGGCATAGCCATATTGCACACAGACACATTAGCTTATTGCTTTGCCTCTATAAATCAAGTCACCCCATATTTCAACAAGGACACCATCCCTAAATAACCCCCAGAACTGCTAGCAGGGAGATAAGAGAACCCAAATGCAATTAAGTATCACAAGCTATTTGTACCAGCAATAGAGAATACCCCAAACCAATGCTCTCTAAGAAAACCTAAAGAGGATATTAAAAAAAAAAAATAACACAGGGCTGGTAATATTGGATAACTATTAAAAACATCCTTCATTAACTATCTACCTTTTAATAACTCTGCAGATTAGGATATGAGGGGAATTGGGCTGAAGAATTTCAATTAAGCTTAAAATATTTAGAGTTCAGAAATAATAAGTGTGTATTTATGATGAATTAATAGAGCTCTCTAGACATTGCCTTCTCTAGGCGATTATTTACATTGCATTATCCTGATGGACTATAAAATGAATCATAAAAAATTGCATGTGGCAGAAGATAATGGGATGAAGTCCTGTGGTTTGTATATTGTTCTCTGGTGCATATTAAATACATTAATGGCCACCATCAGTTAGCTCTACATTCTCAGACTAGTAAGTACTTTCTGGCAACAGAAGAACTTCCACTGGGCAAAGTCATCTACCTCATAGGTCAGAAGTTTTTTAGTGCAACTTCGAAAGATAGTCTGAGTATATCATTACTGTTCAGGAATAATTTGCAAATCATAATTCAGGTTCACTGGCCTCTTAATACTAGTGTCCTTCTGACATGTTCATGGGTATTGCTGAAGAACTCCAGGAAGAAGAAAGGAAAGAACATAAAATAGATTCAAAAAGGTGGAGACTGAAGTGCAAAAGGCTAAGGGTGGAAAGTGTCAGGAAAGAGGAAATGGCTTGTTTTAGAGACAGCAGTGAATTCTTGCCACATTTATAATTTATGCTACCATTCTTCAGTTGGATCTAATCTATAAATATCTAGAGTACCAACAATGTATACAACTTCAGTGTTGTGGGAATAAAAAGTATAACCATCCTATATTGCAGATACTTTTACAAGCTCAAAAAACTTTTCCCCAGATTATCTATACCTCGCTGTAATACTGTGCTTTGGGTAGGACATTTGAGTTTTTATAATGTATAAGCTAAACTCTTTTGCCCCTTGTCTCACAATAATCTTTTGTTGAGCAGATCTAGAAGCCAGTGCCTTCAGAGTTTGAGACTAAATTTTATACATATTTACTTAAATATGTGACTGATCAAATGGATGGCTCAATTGCTCAATACTACTAAAGGTCAGAAAGGGTGACTTCACTTGAGTATGGAAAGAAAGGACAGGTCAGTGAGAGAGTTGATAGAACCTTTAGAATTAACAAGTTGGGTTCAATTCAATAATTAATGAAAACACTTTTTAACCCAGAAATATTCCTGTTCTAAGAAAAGACAGGGACAAATTGGAACAGATACTGAAGGAAAGGCCATCCAGAGACCACCCCACTTAGGGATCCATTTCATCTCTAGACACCAAACCCCAACACTATTGCTGATGCCAAGAAGTGCTTGCTGACAGGCATCTGGTATGGTTGTTCCCTGAGAGTATCTACCAGCAATTGACCAATGCAGATGCAGATATTTACAGCCAACTGTCAGATTGAGCCCAAGAACCACAATGGAAGAGCTAGAGGGAAGCCTGAAGGAGCTGAAGGGAATTGCAACCCTATAGGAAGAACAATATCAACTAAACGGACCACCCAGAGCTCCCAGAGGCTAAAATACAAACCAAAGAGTGTACATGGAGGAATTCATGACTCCAGATGCATATGTAGCAAAGAATGGCCCTATCTGACATCAATCGGAGTAGAGGCCCTGGGTCCTGTGGAGGCTTGAAGCCCCAGCATAGGAGGATGCAAGATCAGTGAGGTAAGAGTAAGAGAGTAGGTGGAGGAGCACCCTCATCGAGACATAAGGGAGGGAGAAGAGGGGGTGTGGAATTTGATGAGGAGAGTGTGGAAGGGTAACCAGGAAGGGGGATATAATTTAAATGTAAATGAATAAAACGATTAATTTAAAAAATTTCTAGTTCTAATGTTCACAGCACAGTGGCAAAGGGATTAGTCAAGTCTCCTTAACAGAAAGAAAAAATGGGATGACTATTTTACTAGCTTCAGTGTAAATGAGGAAAGAAAAGTAGATTGTCTGTAGACAACTGAGAATAAAACCTAGAGGTTTGCAGTTATGATGGTGGCAGAGACAGAAACACTGGGTGCTGTAGCTGCTATTGCGCTACAGCTAACATTTGCTTATGTCTTCCAGACACATGTAATGTTACTAAGATATGCAATGTGAAAAATACTCTATTGCTCAGTGTCTCAAAATTAATTCAAGCAAAACAATAATGAATCTTGTTAATCATTAGCTCATGTAATTTGTAAATGCTATGGAAGATATGACTTAATTCAGTAACTAAAACTTTTGTGTTCTCTCTCTCTCTCCCTCTCTCTTTCTCTCTATCTCTTTCACTGTGTGTGTGTGTGTTTCCAGCAGTCCTCCCTTTTTATATGTGTGTAACCTTTCCCATGGTACTGCCAAATTTCCAAAATATCTGCCAATCTCTTCAGAGAGATATATATTGTCAGAAACATCTATTTTCAGCATAAAACAAATTTCTAGAGATATCTCAAAAAATCCTCTCTCCCTCCTCCCTCTATCTCTGTCTTTCTCTCCCTCCCTCCTTCCTCTTCCTCTCCTTACCACTTTCTCCATATCACTTATTTTATGTCAATGTTTTGTACATGTGCATCTGTGTGGATATGAACTCTGATCCATGAGAATTAGAGTTCCAGAAAGTTATGAGCTGCCTGATATGGATACAGAGTTTGAACCCAGGTCCACTGGAAGAAAAGAATTCATTCTTAACCTTTGAGCCACCTCTGCAGTTCCACAACACTTCCTTGGCTCTGTTTGAATCCCATTCTATCACTAAATCAATCATCCTGTGCTATAGGATGCTAGTGTAGATGCAGGCAGGTTTCATGTTTGGTTCATCCATGTACAAGAGAAAAACCCATCTTTCTGCACTGAGCCCAAGAATGTGGTATTCAATTTCTGCAGAAGAAAACTATGTGCTTTCATTTCAGTTTAATCCCAAAGGACTAGGGTATTGCAAACACACATATGGCATAAAACACAAAATAAAGGACACAACTCTATTTTTATAATTTCCAGAAGCACAAAGAAAAAATATCATCTGCTGTGCTTGGCTGTGTGACTTATTATCATATGATATGTTATGATATTTAGGATAAATTATATTTGAAACAATAAGTGGAAGATAACTTATAAGATCATTTCGGCCACGACACCTTCTGAGTCCCCACACTCCTAAGAACTTTCTTCATAATATTTTTATATTTTTAGGCTTAAAATATTACCATCCATACAAAATAATGACAAAATGATGTGAAGTCAACTGAAAATATTTATAGAAGCAGACATTTTATTCCAGCTTACAAAAAAATACGATTATAACTACTCTACCCCTCTATCACTCCATTTATTAATTTTTAAGTATATAAGCAAAGATTAAAATGAACTGCTGGTTTTAAATATATGAGTTTATTTTGTTGTCCATTACAATATAATCTGAAATATATAAATATTTGTTTCCATTACTGACAGTTCAGCTGCTAAATTACCTAATCTCTCTTGTAATTTTGTTTGCAATATGCTCTCAAAGTAATTTACTTTTACGGTGCAATTTCTCTAGACATAGTAGCATAGACCTCAAAACATAGTGACTTAATTTAAAGGAAAATAGAAGAACAAAGGACAATAAAAACAAAATGAGAAATAATGGTAGTCACCATGGACACAAGGTGTTTTAAAAGACAAGAATTTCCATTCATGCATATAAAACAAAACTGAAAAGAAAAACTTATCAGGCAACAAAGGACCTAATATACATAAAATTGCCTTTATCTCTAAGACTTCTCTGATTTTATTGAACAATAATCTATGTGGGTAAAAACAAGAAAAATAGTTTAAGCTCAGGAATAGGCACTGATAAGATTGAGGATGAATATCTAACAGAATTTAGGTTATTCAAGGAATATAAGCTTTACTAAGTTCCTGCCACAATGATGCTCATTGCACATAAACAGCATAATTTTTGTTTCAATAATAAATAGCTAGGTATGTCAAAATGGACATGTGTAGAGAGCAATAGCTTAGTGCATTCTGCTCCACCTACACCTTGACATCTGTGTGTACATATCACATTAGAAGGTAAGGGAAAATTGCATCAGAAGAGAGAGATGAAGCCCTAGGATATGTGTGAAGAATCTTCCTTGTTGCCTTGGTGATCCTTGGTGATAGTCAGGGGCATAATGAGTTGACGGCATATAAATCATTCCAAAGCTAATTTTAGCATTGGTAGAAGAAATCACCTCTCAGCTCCTTACCTGTCATCTTATTGCTCAGTTTCAATAATCCATGCTGTCCTATCACTTGTATTTTTTATATTAACTCAAACATTACTTGAAGGTCTAGGATTTTTTTTTAAGTCTAGTTCTGCAGTATCAAAATTTTAAACAATGATAATTTCAGGGAAGGATTTTTCCGTTTCTGTGTTATTTCCTAAAGCCAAAGGCCAGAGAAAACTGGCTTGCATCTTTTCCTGCTTTAGACAATTTTTTAAGTTCTAAGTTACAAGCCTTTGCTTAGTTTATTTAAATTTGATTGCAAAAGATGAGGAGAAAAGGAACTGTCAAAGACTTTATCTGGAAAAGAAAAAGAAATGGGAAGGGAATAAAGGTTTTCAATTATGTGACAGTTAAAAATAACTACTGAACCACCAACTTAACAACTCATCTTTGGGGTCTGATTGAATTGCCTTTTTGCAAACATTAGCAGAGAAACTTGAAAGTGCTATTTTATTTAATTAAAAAAAAAAAGACATAATGCTGTTCATCCAATGGAAGGATAGCTATAGCATTTGAAAAGGCAGTCTAAAACCTGAAAGCCTTTGCCTGATAAGCATATGAAAAGGTACCCAAGCTCATTAGTGATTTGTAAAATGCAAATTAAAAATTACTCTGAGAGATCATTACCCAACCACTAGATTGACAAAGAGGAAAATCTCTGACAATGCAGATGATTGCAACGATGTGTGGCAAAGAAACTGTCATTTCTTGGTCGTGGAACTACAAATGAGAAACTTAAGCTGCATAAAGGCTATATAAATACACCTGAGTCTAGTTCCTGAAGATATTCCTGACTAATACTGTTTTGATTCATGCCAGCAAATATTGGAGCGACCCTGTTGTCATGGCTATGAATTGGAAATACTAAAATTTAAATGTGTTCATAAACTGTAATTCATATACATATATATCCATAAAAAGAGTACTATACAACTAGAAAGGTGCAATAAAATTACACCCAAAATGTACACAGGGTTCGTAAATATAATGGTAGGGAGAAAGGCAGAAAGAAAGATACATACATACATCGTGCTCATGAGCAAGGACAACATAGTGTTACTTCCTAATGAGTTATCCAGAGGTAGTAATTCTGTGGGCATATACACTAAGTACTAGACAGTTGGTGGCAGTCCCATCACTGCCGTGGCTGAACTGTGTTATTTCTCTGTTTATAATTATGCTTGGCATATGCTAGAGCTCACCTACCCATTTCCATCTGAACTTAACTGTGCCACAGAAATCCTCAACCACACCAATGCTACCTGTTGGAATTGCAGAATCACACTTGATTAAAGGATCATGGTGTAAACTGGCAATTTTTAGTACCTTTTCTTTTTCCTTAGAATTTATCTACCTTGAATTTTATTAATTAATATTTTGGAACCTCAGGCCATGAAAGTCTTGAATAATTTTCTAAAGTGATACTGTTAAATTAATGAACAATGTACACTAATAAAATCTACATTTATGACAAGCAAATGTGTGAGAAGCTCTTGTTGAGCTTACTCATCTTAATGCAAAACATATAATGCCTGCATTAATAGTTTGCAATATTCTCTCTCAATTACTACTTCTCAACCTCATCCTACCTCTTTAGAGGTATGTTTTATCAAAGGCAAAGACCAAAAGCAAATTCAACCAAGTAGACTAGTAGGGTTTACTGATGCTATAAACACTTCAAAAAGTAACAACAGCCAAGTTATCCTTTCACAGATGGGATGATCATGTGAGATAACATGTATGGATGATGGTAGCCACAAATAACTTTCCTTCCTCTTCTTTAGGAACTCATAACCATTATTTCTCTAGAATTTTATTAGAGGTATGATGGATTTGCAAGGGAAAGGCGACCAACAATAAACAAAACCAGTAATAGAGTTTTCTCATTAAAAATATTCTATATTACCTAGTAATGTAGAGTACTTTTATGAGATATATATCGAGACTATTTTTACTGGGTGGAATATAATGCAATTGTTCCTGAAACATGGAGACTCAATAGATTTGAGATACACACCTACCTTACAGACACCAAAAAAAGTCATTAAACACGAGTTAAGGACAAAGGAATACTTAATTTCTGGTATCCCAATTAACTTTGTCTCCTAATTCTTATAATAATCTAGTAAGAGTAGTGACCAAGTAAAGACAATGGAGACAATATTGTTTTTATAAAACTTAGAGATTTAAATAACTTTCTCAAGTTCATGCATATATTAAATGAAGTCTATCTCAGTTTATAAAGCATTTGAGTATGTATGCCTTTCTCAAAACACGTGTGTGTGTGTGTGTGTGTGTGTGTGTAAGGGGAGATACAGATGGGGGGAGGAGGGAGAATGTGTCCTCACACACATGCACACAGCAGTGACCCTGTGGTAGTTAGAAGGCAATGTGTGTGAATCCATTCTCTACTTTGTGTGTCCATGAGATCAAACTTAGCTCAATTGATATGGTAACAAGCCCCTTTATCTGATGTATACACCTCTTTAAACACAAACGAATGAATAAATGTAAAAAGAAATTTTGTTCTTTTCAAATATGAAAAGTTCCAAGATAACATCATCTAAGTCATCTTATTTTCTTTGTTACCCTCTGATATATTAAGGGGATAACAACAGAAAAAAACACCAAAATCTAATCAAATAATGACTCCAAAACCTATACATCTTCTACTGCAGAACAAAGTAACACAGTTACTTAGAAAAATTCATTCCTTCCTTTCAGCTCATGGCTTAAAACTATAAAGGTTTTATACTTTCAAACTACATTAAATCCAAGATTGCACCGACTCGGCAGATTAAATTTATTTTAGTGCAATTTTTTCTTACACTTAAATAAGTCCATTTTTATAATTCACTTCCAAAATCCTGGATTCCTCTACATTTGGTTTGAAAGAACTACTCCATAGCTCTACCTAACAGCTTTATGAAAAAGGTTATAATATTATGCTTCAGTGGCCTTAAGAAAAAAGTATGTTGCTGGAAAGAAATATTGCTAATATTGAGAGTGCCTAAGAATTCTCACAGCTGTTATGAATTCTCTCATATCAAATTTTGTGTTTTCCCAATGCTGAAATGTGTACATTTATTTTATGCACACTCACCCTCACGGCTTCAAGCTTCCACACTCACTTACTTATTCCCATAAATCGGCAAAAGAGTCATCAGTTAAAAGAAGGAGAAAGTACCAGGGAAGCAAATGAGGAGGCACAGACTTGGTAGACTTTAAAAAGAAACATCATTTCAGTGAAATAATTTATAAAAATCATATGAAACATTGCAGACATTTAATAAATGTAGTCATTAAGTAAGCAAAGAATAAATGCGACAATATGGAGAATGCAGAATGAAGGAGGTGGAGTTGATGGTAAAGGTGATTCCAGGCTTGAGTAGATTATTGTTTTGATGTCACACTAAGAGAAACTTCTTAGAAATGAAGAAGAGAAGGAGAATGTTCAGAGGATGAAGGAGCATGCAGGAGAGCAGCCATTCATCTTAGTTTGTGTACAGTGAAGTTAATTCTTAGTACATGAGATTCTCAGCACTGAGAGTGAAGAAATCCCTGTGGAACATTCATGATCTGAATGGGATGGCCTGGAACTCTGAATTTGGAAAAATAGAAACTTCTGGTAGAAACTCAATCTGTAACAATTCACTTTGTTCTATTATTTAATTCTATGTCCTTCTAAAGATGGGAAGAAATAAACAAGCAAATCTTGATGTCATTGTCAAATTTAAAAAACCCTCCTCCTAGATATTCAAGAATCACTGTGTCAAGTCAACCAAATTAAATACAAATTAGGAAGGGTGATCCCATAAGAGCTTCTATCTTTGGAAAAAAAATATATGCAAAGTTGAAAGCAAAGTAAATGAAATTCTGCAAAAACTTAGATTTAGCTTTTAAGTTTAGAATACTTTTACATCACTGAATAAAGCTCCATATTATATTGGTGGTGAGAACAAAATTAAAATGTATACCAATAATTACTGTGATTTAAAAAAAAATCTTTGAGGATCTATTGCCATAGTCGATAGTACTTACAAGAAGAAATAGCTTCAGTAATGGACTAGTTCAGGTATCTTACAGGGTAGAG
Organism: Mus minutoides; assembly: GCA_902729485.2. NCBI lineage: Eukaryota > Metazoa > Chordata > Mammalia > Rodentia > Muridae > Mus > Mus minutoides. Next base: position 7,205 of record CACVCL010032490.1, on the reverse strand, counting down.
CCAAAGATTAGACATCTTGTCTACCCACCCACCACCATTTTCATTAAACTCATTAAGACTGTTAATTTTTCCTCTATGATGGATTATTCTATTATTAATACAATATTTATTATGCTTCCTTTGAAACATTATTGCTGAAAGATTAAGACGCTGTGTGAAATGCTTCTCAGTGTGCCAATATGGGAATGTGTGAACTTTTCCTTAACAAGGCAGCAGAGAAATCGTGTTTCCACTGTGGTACCCACAGCTTCTACTCAGTTCAGCCTTTTCCTAGACAACTGTGCTTAATAGGTTTTCTGGCAGTAGAAACTAAACACTTTTAAGAGGCATTTAATGTGAAGCTTTTGTTTACCTGTGGATTCATTATTAATGAAAAACCAGGCCATGCAGTTTGAATCGGGCAGACATTAAGTGGATCAGTCACTTGCATTATTAAAATGTACCCTCAGGGAATAAAGATTATTCTCCACATTCAATTATTCCTAATGTAAGGACCCCCACTCCCACCCCACATCACTCCCAAGAAGACAGCTTGTTCTTCCCTTGACCTTTTAAAATGAGCACTGTGGTCTTGTATCCATAGTGACATTCGGAGGTAGCAAATGTGTCAGCATCTCTTAGCAGGGGCCCACCCCTTAACATACCTTCAAAGCCAAGTTCACTGATTCTAGTACAGTTGAAACCTTTGACTGCAATTCTGTCAACTATAGACAGGCTTGGAAAACTATGACACAGGATTCCCCCAGAGCCTGTGTCTTCATTGCCAGCAAGCAGGATTTTGTCAGGGAACATGCTTTGGCTGTCATCAGCTCAGGCCTCAGAAATCAGGTAAAGACAGGTCAAAACTGTCTTGGAATGTCAATGAAGCAGTCAGAAAAGCTGAGATGTAAAAAATGAGTCAGGTAGATAGAAAACTTATGAGTAATAATTTTTCTCCCTGCCCTTTCTTTTCTCCGTGATCACGTATGCACAAGTTCCCTGGGTTTCTGCTGTTAAAGGAAATGGTCATAACCAGGTTGCCCAATTCTTTTATTCTTAAATATCTCTGTTTATTGCCAGTAAACACTCTTTGGCTATTTAGATTGTGATGACTTACAAAGGCCAAATTATCCTGTAGATTTTTCTGCATAGGACAGATTTACTCTGCCTTCTGATGTTCAAAATTATTATCTTGAGGTGCTAAAAGTAGTAAAGCCTCGTTGGATGCTCTGTGTTATTTTCCTTAATCATACTATAATTTATGTAATATACAAGAGCTAAGTGGATTTTTATATTGCCACTAGACTTATCACTCAGGAAATTCTGTAAGTGCTTTTCAATAAATAATTTGCTGCCAAAATTCCATGGATCAGTGCATACTGATATATAGAGAGTGAAAGTAGGGAAATTGGAGTCATTCAAATTTTGAATGAGTGAAAGCCTGCAACTGAACCAATGACCATCATTATGAATAGGCTTGAAACAGTCCTAGGATTGGGTCTAGTAATTAACCCTCTACCACCACATGATGCCTTCGAAGTGTTCTGTGCTCCTTACTATAAAGATGAAGAAGTGATTGGGGAGCTCGGGGCTGATAAGAAAAAAGATCCTCTCACTAACAAGACTCACATATTGGAAACTCAACCAAAGCCCAGCGAATACTGCTCCTTTCTGATGGAATATCCATGAACAGGTACAGAATGTTTTCATGAGTGAGCTGAAGGGAAAGTATAGATGGTCTCAATATATTTTATCAAAGAGATCTAGAAAGAATTCTGGGTAATGAGGTGGAAAGTAGGAATGATTGTAAAAGCAGGTAGCTAGGAGCAATGAAAGAATCAAGAGAGGGATGAATAATTTTGTCTCTGTGATTCCTTTGCCAATAGCAACTACTGACACTCTGATATGGATAAATGTACCTTCTCCTTCTCTTTCTCAGACTCTTCTTTCTAAATATTTTTCAATAAGATACTACACACAGGAGTTGGAGATGTATCATGATTCTGTCAGAGCTCTCAATATATATATTTATATGAAAATTTATTTTACAAGAAATAAAACCAATGACCACCTAAAAATAACAATGATACCATGACACCAGAAAAAGGTCATCTGAATTAAAAAGGAAAATTACAATTTTTTTAACTATACAATTTTCTTAACTTCTGGCTCCAAATACATCCCCAAGAAGAGTTAAAATTATCTTGCATTACACATCAACTGAAGAAAAACTATTTTCTAATACAAATTTAATAAACTATGACATCAAATAAACTTGATTTTACAAAATAAAAATCCAATACATTGTTTTTAGAAAATGTATTCTTAAAAATTATTATATTCAGCTAATGTGGTTTCTACAACAATAATCAATGTACTTGAAAGCTGAGACAGGAGGATTGTTGTGAGTGTGATTTTCAAACATTGTTACCAAGCATGATCTTGTCTCAGAAAAATATATTTTATAAAATAATCATGACCCACATGAAGGAATGTATGGGAACATGCAACTTGACTTGGGTTATGAAAATGTGAAAACATGCTACCTTGGAATCCAATTGGAAAAATAAAAAGATTTTAAAAGGCAGGCACCCCAGATCTGGAAGTAATGGCTCAGTAAATAAAAATACAAGTCCTGAGTGAATTCTGGTGGGATACCGCCAGAGATTTGGGCTTTTGAGATATGATAACCCCTATAAGTATGGAAGGGTTAAGGAGATCTATTTTTTACTCATAGTTTTAAAATGGATACAGCACTAATACATTACTTTCTAAATCTCTATATCTGAATCTCTGTCTATCTACTTATCTATCTATCTATCTATCTATCTATCTATCTATCTATCTATCTATCTATATCCATTGATCTACAGTTATACTAACTAATCTGCGTCGACCCCAACCAGCAGGAATTAGACGCAGAACAACTAGGTTCCTTCTCCAGGTGGTTTACTCAGGATACTGATTAAGTTACAGCTTGTGGAAAAACAGCAAGATGGCTCCCAACCCACCAAGAGCGGCCATTTAAACCCTGTCCTGGCCTATAGCAGGATGCCACATGGCTCCTGCTCATATGTTAGGTAAAGTCAGGCGTCAGATCATACCACTGCTGACATAGCCTTATGCCATATTAGGACCTGTCCACATCATTAAGTCTGAGGCGATCTGCGCCATCTTTACTCTACCTCCTTAAAATCCAGGCAGCACTGAACAAAACAAGTAAAAGGAACTTAAGAGCTAGAAGATAAGGAGGCAAGTTATAAAGGATGTCTTCTAAGTTCAATGTGGACTCAGTGTGAACTCACTTTGGCTGTACAATGGCATACTCAAGGAAGGCACGCCCAGCAGTCACCTATGGATAGTGAAGGAGCTCAGGGGTCACCACTTATTGCTGACACACTAACAAGTCAAAGATTTGAGAGATGTAGTTCCATTGTAGTTTAATGGTGATCCCACCAGGCTCTAATGGATGTTTCCAAAGCTATAGACAAACATATTTCCTAGTTCAACTATAAGGGACACAGACAACAAAAATTCATAAATATAGGATGAGATCTGTAAGGACAAACTGTTGGCAGGAGTGGGAAGAAAATAGACACTAGGTGAGAGGAATAATAAGAATGAAATACATACATGTATGAAGCATCAATAACCAATATTTGTTAGTTAAAAAGTCATAAATGTTAGGAAAAATGATCCAATGGCTATTTGTGCTCAAGTTTTTAGTTCTGCCCTACATATTGCGAGGCCAGAAATGTTAGGTAAAAGTAAAACTGTGCTAACAGACTACCTTAATTTTCAGTATTTCCAACCCATTGTGATTACAGCAAGATTATTAATTAATAAAGCCGTGAATTACTTACTGGAAGGAAGTCATAATTTAAAAGAAAGTTTCTTCCAGAAATATACCAAAAAGATAGTCTATTTGAGACTTATTGAAGCAATAAGTTTATAGGCAAGAGAGAAACACATACACATAAATTCTAAACTAACCAGCCATATAAAAATGCGAACCAACTTGTTTTCCAGTATCCAAAGATTTCCAGGAAGGACAAAAACACCTGACCCCTTGTTAGCAGACCAATGGGAGTTTTGATTTAAATATCATTTCGTCTATGTTTACAAGTTATCCACCACAGCAGATAACTCAATCGACAGCATTTATCAAGACTGAGCCTCAAAGTATCAGTCAGAACATCATGGGTGCACTCACTCTGCAGAGTTCTCTTTATTCTTTAAAATGTTAATGTACACAATAAAAGTAAAAATCAGGTTAGTGATGCCCTGTGTATATGGCTTACAGTCAAACCAGCGTAAGCTCAACTGAGCAAGAAAATACGTGTTTTCTTTAAAGGAAAGACAGTCAAAAAATTGAAGCAGTTGGTTTCTGAAATGAGTTTAGTTTGCTGGTTCCAAGACCTTAAAGTTGTAAGTATTTTAACTTCTAATATAACATAACTTTTCAAGTGTATTTTCTTCCTTTGAATTCACATACAGTGTTAATATTTTAGACATTAAAATTGTTCTGTAACTTTTTGAGCCTGCATGTATGCATAGGTGAATTTCTATGTAATGCAACACACACACACACACACACACACACACACACACACACGAGAGAGAGAGAGAGAGAGAGAGAGAGAGAGAGAGAGAGAGAGAGAGAGAAAGAGAGAGAGAGCCCATATTTCAGCTGTATATATTAAACACTACTTATAGGTAATAGATACTACCATTATCTTTTCTAAGACAATGTTTCCTTGGAAACCATTGAAAATTAATGCAAAATGTAAATAGTGTCAATCTTATGAGATCTTTGTTTCACCAACCCGTTTCACCCCTTTCCTTTCTTCTGTGCTAAATGAAATTTTTGTTTGTTGTATTCTATTTTTTAGGACAAAGTCAGAAAATAAATGTCCATTTCTTTCTTCCCTGGATCAGTCAAAAACCTATAATTGCTTTAGGGAGACTCTCTATTGAATGGGAATCATAACCTTGACCAGAGTATTTAGAAAGTGTCTGATGGGGTGATGGTTTCAAGAGTTTCAGTGAAAGGAGGCTTGTATATACTGTACAACTATAAAAAAAATATCAATGTCATATGTTACTCCAAAGAATGGGAGGACATGTGTAGTAATGGTAGTAACTAACACTTTCCAAGCACCTGATGGATGTTACAGCACACTGTGCCCACTTTAAGCCTACATGGTTAACAATTAGGACTGTACTAATTTCAAATAGGTAGTGAAATAGAGGATCAGGAAAGTTGAATCATTAACACATGTTAATCTGGTGACAGTGGCAGTACTTGGACCCAGGCATGGTTTACTGCAGACTACAGAATCAGATAATGCACAGCCTCCTTTTATTAGCCCAACACTTCATACCCAAGACAGATTGATAGGTAAGTGCTGGCTGGCTGGCTGCATAGCTGGCAATAAAAGGCCAGTAAATCCTGTTATGATATAACTTGTTATTACACAGACTTATAAATGATTCAAAGCATGTTCTGAAAATATAACAAATCTATCATAAAAGTTGACTTTGCATGGTCAGCACATATGGTGACTGTTAGCTGTGCTTGTATCTTAACTCACACACCCATACACACACACATGCACACACACACACACACACACACACACACACACACACACACACACTTCTGATGCAAGTCACATAATAACTCTAATTTTACTGCATCTTAATGAGATGGAAAATTTTAAACATGTATTTGAAAACAATAAAGCCTTGAAAACATACTTTTAACTAAAAATGATCATACACAGATACAGAGAACACATTTTGCCTCTGAGACTGAATTTAAGTGCCTGTGTATCATTAGTATATAAGTGCATGGAAGGGAGTAAACATATGCATTGCTCATAATCATAACAATATAATAAATTCATGAAACACACATTATACATGTTAGTGTATAAGATTCAAAAAAATTAAAATCTAAATTTTCATTGAGAATTATAAACAGAGTATTTTAAGCCAAAAAATAATAGTTGGCACGGCTGAAGCCTGAAGCATCACTTCTGGGTCTAGGAATGGTTTATCTGCATGAGTGATGGCAATGACTTCATGAGGATCCACATTTTGTTCTTTTATGTATTCTAAGGTTGTTTTTTTCCAGCTTACACCAGTAGTTTGTTCTTGGATTGCTAAGGAATCTTTTAGATGAGGTGCAGTGTGCACCTGTTTGCTAGTGACTGTGGAGAGTGATAGTTTCTAGATTGAGATGGTTATTATTAGAAAGGCTGTGGCCACTGTCATACATTCTCTGAGTAAGTGTAAATGTCATTTCCTTAGAGAAAATATCTGTGAGTGGGACTGTAGTATCATTAAGTTTATATTTAAACCTTGTATGTAATGATAAGCCCGTGTCTTCCCCCAGCACTAAAGTTTAGCTAACCAGCATTACCAAAATAAAACATTATCTAAATCACACGCTGCTATTTTCACAGTATAATCAGCTACAAACTGAATTTAGACATGACCATCTTTCCACATATTCTCCTCTGTGAATACATGTATGCCTATGCACATGAGTGCACATAAAGTCTAGTGATATTTCACCACATGAGAAGGTTGATATGATTGCCATCTTAACCACGCTGAAGAGCTGGATTTAGTTCCTCCATACTCTAGGTTCTTCCTCAGGTTTATTTTTGATCATGAACAATTAGAAACCAGATAAATGGTATAGAGCTTAATACTGACTTTAAAGCACTGATTCAAGCTAGAGTTGCACCTGCTGATATGAATCCAAAGTACTTTCTCTAACAATGCTGCTTCTCTCCTTTGCCAGCTTAGCTCATCTCCCCAAAAGCAGCACCTATAATAACCCTAAAAAATTCTCACCTGGAAGAAAATTGTATTGGTAGGTAAAATAGTGTTAAATCATTTGACAAATATCTCAGAGTTATATTAAATGAGTCTTTATGGTATTTTTAGTATTCAATTTATACTACTGTTGGAAGGATAATTAAACTTTCCCTAGATTTTCAAATAATATCACATTGAACTTTACAAAATTACAATTTCAATTTAAAACACACACGAATGTCACAATTTTTGTAGGGTCCAGTTTAATTTAAATAACAATTCATACCTGGCTGTGTAAAGTATTGTATAAAAGTTAATGATACCCTTTAGCTCATTCAACTAGAAAGGAGCTCTAGGATTTAGGCACAGGCAGAGACTCTGCCCTCCCTTCTAGG
>CACVCL010032483.1:0-16272 GCA_902729485.2 Mus minutoides | reverse complement strand
TATATATATATATATATATATATATATATATATATATATATATATATATATATGCATATGTAGTGATTCGTATAATAAAGCTTTTGTGTCTGGCTTTAAGTGAAATGTATAGTAAAGCCCATGTCTTTGGCTTTGAGAGGAATGTTCCAGCAAAGCCTCGGCAATGTATTGTTCAATCAGCAGTACCTGAGAAATTATTATGAGATTGTTTGAACCTTGACGAAATGTCTCTCTAGAAGGTCTGCTCTTGGTGCTATATGAGAGCTTGCAGCTACACTAATCTTGGTCCTAAGACACTCAGGGCAATCCTGGAGTTTTTACGTTTGACTATGGCTAGCCACAGTTAAAGGGGGCTGAGATTTGTATGTCTGCTCTCATGAGCACCAAAGGGCAAGATAACTTTGGTAGCTAGAAACATTCCCAGCCCCAATTAACCTTGTAAGGTGTTTGAATAAAGTAACTAGTATGTGCTGGTTGTCAGTCTTCCCCATGAGGCTGTACCCCTCTGCTCCTTCAGAAAATGAAGGCTTAGCATCTTGGTGAGTGTGATGGTTTGTATATGCTTGGCTCAGGGAGTGGCACCATTAGGAGGTATGGCCTTGTTGGAATAGGTGTGACCTTGTTGGAGTAGGTGTGTCACTGTGGGCATGGACTTTAAGACCCTCAGCCTAGCTGCCTTTGAACAAGAGTTAGAACTCTCAGTTCTTCCAACCTCATGACTTCCTGGATGCTGCCATGCTCCCACTGATGATAATGGACTGAACCTCTGAACATGTAGGCCAGCCCCAATTAAATGTTGTCCTTTATAAGATTTACTGTGGTCATGATGTCTCATCTCAGTCAATGAAAACCAAGATACAATCAATAGAACGACATACATTAGATGTAGGAAAATGGAGTCGGGGTGGGGGTAACAGACAGATTACCAAGGAAAGGGAAATAGAATAGATATTTATAGTTGGAAAAATGGAGTGTGAAATGAAAGGATCAAGTGGAGAAAGGAAGAGGTTCTCACTCTCTTGAATAAGAAAGGGAATATAGGGAGAGACAGATACAATTAAGATCCATTTGAAGGGTAGTATAGAAACCTAATATAGTAGAAGCTTCCTAAAATATATACAAATGTAAAGATTGTGTAAATAAAATTATCAAATAATGGGGGAGAAAAATCCTGGACCAATCTTGTTGCCAAATGAAATTTCCAGTACCAGAAATGGGTTATATCTAATTGAGTTGTTAGTTAAAGGGGTTCCATGAGAATCTCTAAACAACTCAGACTCTTGACAAACCTATGGCTTTTGTCCCACAAATTAATAACAAGGTTCTATTGCTGAAGACAAGACCTACACAACTCATTGAATGTGGGGAAGTCAATCTGGTTCCTACATAAAGCCTTCACCTCTTCCTGCTAACATCTTTGGTCCAGACAGGAAGGTATCCTGAATTCTACCAAAGGAAAAAGGTAAACACCAACCCAGCTACAAACACTTAGCTCTATAACCCTGCCTGTAAGACATGCTAATGCAATGGTGGCACAATGCTTGTGGCAATAACCAGCCAATATATGATTTGACTTAAGGCCCACTCACAAGATGGAACCCATACCTGATGCTGTTTGGGTGAACAAGAACTTGAGACTAGATAGCTCAGGGGTCTAGGGTAAAATGAAATGCTACAGTTCTACTAAAGTGACAGCAACAAAATTATCCCTGATGACATTCTGCTATACTCATAGATCAATGACCTGCTCAGCCATCATCAGAGAAGCTTCCTCCTACAGTAGATGGGAACACATACAGAGATTCACAGTCAGAAAATGTTCAGAGAGTGATTGATCTCGAAACACTCATCCCTAAACAGGATGAGCCCTCAGGGCTCAGCAAACAAGGCAGAAGAGGAGGCAGGAATAGTGCAAGAGCCTGAGTGATGGCTGACATCAATGAAACAAACCATGGCTTCCAGACACAACAGACAAACATACAAACTTACAGAGACTGGTCTGCACCAGATGAGGTCCTAGAGCAGAAAGACAAAGTGGACACATGGCCTCATCCCTGACCTAGAAGAAGTTCTCTAATTGATAACCACTAGCAAATGGAAACAGTTTTCTACAAGGAAGTCTCACTGGGGAAACAAACTATTCTTTTTTTTTTTTTTAGATATTTTCTTCATTTATATTTCAAATGCTATCCCGAAAGTCCCCTATACCCTCCCAGACCACCCCAACCCTGCTCCCCTACCCACCCACTCCCACTTCCTGGCCCTAGCATTCCCCTGTACTGGGGCATATAAAGTTGGTAAGACCAAGGGGCCTCTCTTCCCAGTGATGGCCAACTAGGCCATCTTCTGCTACATATGCATCTAGAGACACGAGCTCTGGGGGTACTGTTTAGTTCATATTGTTGTTCCACCTAAAGGGTTGGGTAGAGCACATGAAATCCAGTAGATGGTCAACAGAAAACTCACTCAGCAGTGTCTTTGAAGGTTCTTAGTCTCATAATGTTATATCAGGGCTGCTCTTTCTCCTTCTCCTTCTCCTTCTCCTTCTCCTTCTCCTTCTCCTTCTCCTTCTCCTTCTCCTTCTCCTTCTCCTTCTCCTTCTCTTCCTCCCCCTCCTCTTCCTGCCCCTCCCCCTTCTCCTTTTCCTTCTCCTTCTCCTCCTTCCTTCTTCTCCTCCTCCTCTCCTTCCTCTTCTTCCTCTTCTTTTTCATTTACATTTTATATTTTTATTTTTCTCTCTCCTTTTATTCCTACAGGTCCTGTGCAGATATTATGACATTTGCTTTTGAATTTTTATGGGATTCCTGCAGGTATGAATGAATGGGTCTCTGAAGCTATATCTGTCGCTTGTGCCTTTTCTCAGATTCTTTTCCTTTTGTTTGTTTTATCCAATTCTAATGCATTTGTTTTTGTCTTATCTTTATTATTATCCACTAGAGCCCTGTTTGTTTCCAATGAGACCCCGAAAGGGGGTGACCAGGAGGAATGGGTGAAGGGAAATCATAATCATGCTATATGAAAAAATTATTTCCACTGCAAGGAAAAAAAAATTTGCTGTGTCACTTAAAATCAAATCTTTTGAGAAGAATCCGACCTTCTTCCCTTGAATGTATTTATCTGAAACAAAACACTTATAAAGCATGTTGCTTGTCTCTTCTTAGTGGTAAGTTTATGCTCAGTGTGATTTGGCTGTTTAGCTGAGTCCCAATGAGTAATTGCTTGAACTGCAAATGAACTCATAAGAAATGTAAGCAGATAATCCCCCACATCAGCACCACCTCAGCTAAATTTGCAGGAAGTTATAATCTCACACTCATTACAAAATTTGAAATAAAGAAAAATGAGACTGCCGAGTATAGCAGGTTGTGTTCTGATGAGTGTGGCGGGTTGTGTCCCCAAGCTCAACCTTCAGGGGGCTGGGAATGAGGATCGCTGTGAGTTCAAGGCCTGTCTGGGCTACACACTGCCACTGTCATTTTAGGACAGCTTCTTAATGTGAAAATACAAACCAAAATGAATATGAGAAGACAGGAAAACTGTGTGTGAAACATCTTTGATTTGCTGAGTAGTACTTCTTTTCTCATTTGAGTCAAATCATCGCACCCTTAAGCAAAATTGAGTAATAACACATGACTCCAAGAGAGATTTCCTTCCTGGGTGGTGGTGGATAAACTTTTAATGATACAACATGAAATTGACACTCTAAATCTTAAAACACAAATAGAAAAATAAATTATGACACAAAGAGAACATGTTTTCTCATATATTAGGAAAAATGCAGTTACTCATGTTGGCCCAGGGCCCATTCTCAACCCTGCTTTGACAGGAAATGCGTGGTCCTGAGTGTGCAAGAAATGCTTCGTCCTAAGTGTGCAGGAAATTATTGGTCCTGAGTGTGTTGTGGGAAACACTGGGCTTTGAAGAGGAGGTCAGTGAGTTGGTATTTTATTCTCTACAGAATACTGCAGGGAAAACACTTTGTGGGACTGCTGCTATGTGAGGGGGGAATCTAAGGGGCTCCCCACTCATGCTTGGGCAACAGAAGAGCAGACAATTAGAAGTAGTAAATAACAGGCAAGAGTCAGGAGCTGAACTGAAGTTCCTACCTGCGGTAGCCAAAGCCTAGGCCTGAGAAAACTCTCAGCCTTTTCCTTGGTGACACTCCAGTGTAGGTTAGAAACCTCTAGAATGTATTCCTTTGTGGGAATTTACAAAGAGACATAAGGTGTGTGTGTGCTTGTGTGTTCATAGCCCCACAAACACAGTGTGTGTGTGTGCATGTGTGTTCATACCCCCATGTGTATATGCGTGTGTGTGTGTGTTCATACCCACACGTGCATGCATGCTTGTTTGGATACTCTATTTGTTTTATAAAAATTCCATCTTTTGGGTCACTTGGCCCAACTTGTTGCCTTCCATGACATCTGCCTCCTGTAAAACTTTCCTAGTTGTATATTTTCAGTATAAACGTGTTCTTGACAGTTTTACTGTTGTGAAATGAACTTGTTTGTGGGAACATTTACTAATTCACAGATGTCTTATTTATAGTCCATAGAAAAGCATTTTTCTCCATTTATAAAGCAGACTTTCTATATGTGGGTGTTTATAGTCTTAATATTCTCCTTATCCATAGAAGTTGTAAGATCAGGACTAATATGAGATCACTCAACTTTGATTAATGAAAATTAAAACAAAAATTAAAACAAAACACAAAAACAAAAATGGAGTCAACTGAATATTTGAAAGTAAGTTTTTACTTCCATACTGGTTTTCTATTCCTTTTTCTTTCTTTTATTTTCTTTATCCTTCTCCTCTTTTCTTCCCTCTCCTCTCTTCCTCCTCTACCCTTCCTTCCTTTCCTCCTCCTCCTCCTCCTCTTCCTCCTCCTCCTCCTCCTCCTCCTCCTCCTCCCTCTGTCTTCTGGCTGTTGAGCTCAAGACTTAACACATGCTTAGGATACTATCACTAGGCTATACTTCTTGACACATATTTATTTCTTAATCCTCCAATACACTGCACCTTAAGTGGCTGAGTGGATTATGCAACACATGCTGCTCTTACACGTTAATGAAATACATCCTATCTAGCCGACTTTATTATAAGATGACCATTTAACAGGCAAGGGGTTTCTGGGTAGTGCAATCAGAGATTAAAGTTTGGTCACATAAGAAACTGGAAATTCAGTGGTCTATTGATCGCATACAATCTATAAGATGCTACTGGTTCAGAAAGCACAGTGAGAAACAATTCAGATATAGTCTTTGCCACCATTAAGACTGTCACAGACAAGAAGAAGGACATATAAAATCCTAATGAGCCTGTAGGCTACTTTATACAGGGAATAGCTAACCCAGGTTTGGCATCAGGAAAGAAAAAAACATAGAAATGGTAGACCATCAAAGATTTCAAAGTGAGGGGATGGAAAGTTAGGGCTCTATTTAGCCATCGCTCCATGACAGATGATTCTTCAGCATAATGACCCAAAGCACCCATTGTACTGCACCTTGAAGTTATATATGAGTTAGGAACTAGGGCAGGACTTGGCTGGGAGAGCTCTCTGCTTCACTTGTCTTGTACACAATTGATGGTATCCCACACTGTACATTCCACTTGACAGGAAAGTATCCATGAGTTGTAATTGCTATGACTGCCTCTAGATATCCTGGATTAGATTTCCATGCACAGTCTCCTTACACTGTGTAAATTAACAAATCAGAATGAGATGCAGAACTTCACAACCAGACCCTGATGAAGGTTTCTGATGGCCTTGATATTAACTTGAATAAAATAGAATCAACTTTGATCAGATGAAGCCACTTTTGTCCTGACCACTACATATGCCTTACTTCTGAGTCAAGTCATGGAGCTCTAGGGATCTTGCTATCTCTAGGACCCTGCTTCTGTCATTGAGCCCCCCCCCCCACTGCCTTAGATACTTCTCAATGGCTGTGACAAAACACCATGACTAAGGAAACTTATAAAATAAACTATTTAATGTTGGGTTTACCCTTCGAAAGGATTGGAGTCTGTGACCATCACGCCAGGGAGCACAGCAGCAGGCAGACAGGCATGGTGCAGGACAGCAGCTGAGAGCTCACATCTCATCCACAAGTGCAGTGATGAGGTACACAGAGATACTTGGAAAATGGCTGGAACTTTTGAAACCTCAAAACCCAGAGCAAGTGATACAACTCTCTCAACAAGGTCTTCCAGTCCTTCCCAAATAGTTCCACTAACTGGGGACCAAATATTAAAAGCTATGAGCCAAAGAGGGGCCATTCTGATTTAAACCATCACATTCCATTCCCTGCCCCCCCCCAGGCTGTGACCATAACATAATAGAAAATACACTTTGTATTATTAAACTTCAATGGTCCCCATAGGTCTTCACCCATAGGTCTTCACAGTCTGAACCCAGTACAAAAATTCAAGATCTCTTCTGAGATTCAAGGCAATGTCTTAATTGTAATGTCTTATAAAATAGAAGGACAAATTACATGCTTCCAAGTAGCACTGAATACACATGACCATCCCAAAAGCAAGGAAGGGAGCAAAAACTGGCCCAATGCAAGACTGAAAAAACGTTACAGAGTAAACTCTAAGTCCTCTGACTCCGACTCTGTGACTCAGGTCAAGGGCTCTATCCTTCCATCCCTGTCTGCAGACCTCCCTGCCATACATGTTGGGCTTCTTCAGCATCTTCAGGTCTCCAACACAATCCAAGCTTCATGTTCCCAGCTTGGTGTCCTAGGGCCTCTCTGCAGGCACTCCCCAGAAACACTGCTGGCCTTAGTGGCTCTCAACCCCAGACAAAGTTCCCATAACCCCTTTACTCTTGCATCCTTCAGGACTTTAAGCCAAACCCATGTGGTTGATTCTGCCATAGCACACATTGATCTCAGCACTACTGTTTTCCAAGGACCTACTAGGATGGTCTCTTTCTTTATTTTTTTAATTAGATATTTTATTTATATTTTAAATGTTATTCCCTTTCCTAGTTTCCCCTCTGAAAATCTCCTATCCCCTCTTTCCCCTTCTCCCTAACCCACGCACTCCCATTCCTGGCCCTGGCATTTCCCTATACTGGGGCATAGAACCTTCACAGGACCTAGGGCCTCTCCTCCCATTGATGACTGACTAGACCATCCTCTGCTACATATGCAGCTAGAGCCATGAGTCCCACCATGTGTTTTCTTTGATTGGTGGTTTAGTCCCAAGGAGCTCTGGGGCACTGGTTAGTTTATATTGATGTTCCTCCTATGGGTCTGCAAACCTCATCAGCTCCTTGGATACTTTCTCTAGCTCCTTCATTGGGAACCCTGTGCTCTGTCCAATGGATGACTGTGAGAATCCACTTCTGTATTTGCCAGGCCCTGGCAGAGCCTCTCGGGAGACAGCTATATCAGGGTCCTGTTTTCTTAAGGCCTACTTAGAGTGTCTAAACATTCTCAGTCTAAAGTCCTAAAGTCTTTTACTTTCTTAAAACAAAACAAAACAAAACAAAACAGCATGTTCAAGTTTGTCACAAGTTCCCCACTTCCTGGTACCAAGTTCTGTCTTAGTTACTTTTCTATTGCTATGGAAAAGAAAAACAACCCATCATGACCAAGGCAGCTTATGAAAGAAAGCATTTAGTTTGAGACTCATGGTTAGAGCCCATGACCATCACTGCAGCAGGAAGGCAGGAAGGCATGGTGCTATACAAGAAATGAGAGCTTATATCTGTTCCCCAGACACAGTAATGAGGCAGAGAGTGATAACTGAGAAGTGGCGTGAGCTTCTGAAACACCAAAGCCTTTCCCCAAACGATACACATGCTCCAACAAAAGCACACACTCTAATCCTCCCCAAGTGGTTCCATCAACTTAGGACCAAGTATCCAACCTTTGAGGCTGGGAGACTGTTCTCACTCCAACTATCATACCCACCAATCAAAGTTCGTGGTTCTGGATCCATCTGCCTCTTTCTTTATTCTCATAGTACCCAAGGGTCAGAACCCTTACACTGAGACAGACATGCTCTGGAACAGTCTTCCCTTCATAGTAGCCCACATGTTCTAAATGGTACTTCATGAGAGGCAGCAGAAATCCCTGGCCCCTCAGTACATTTATCTCAATGTCACACCTTCAGCTCTCCTTTGGTTCCAAGTGAGCCTTAAGGAAATTCCAGATCAGAGGAAGAGGCATAGAATATTGTAAAAACAAAACAAAACAAAACAAAAAACAAACAAACAGGGACAATGTACTTGATGAGCCCTTTATAGATACAAGCTACTCTACCAGAAAAAAGGTAAAGAAAAAAACCACATCTTCGATATTAGGGTTTGGGGCAGGAGTTGGTCATGAAATGCACAGATTTCTCTCATTTTCTTCTTATCTGGAATGAATTCTGCCCGTGCTTTGGCAATGGCTGTTGAGAATTTTCTGGATACTCTCAGCCACTTTTCTCTTAAGAATCCTGCACAACGTAAGAATTTTCCAGCCAAAGGGAGAAACTGTGGAAGTCAATGGCCATGATCAGATGCCCTCTGGCCCTTGAAGACAATGATCATCATTGGATGTCATGTGGACATCGTCCTAGTGGCTCAGGGCACCTTTGGGTTTTCACACTCAGTATTTCACGCCAGCTTTAGCTTATAGGGTAAACACTTGATCCTACGGCACATAAAGTTCCACCTGGTCTCCGTGTGACACCCTCACCACCGTAAGGAGCTAATATCAACTAGTGTTGATTATCATTGCACACTATGTTACCTTTGTAAAGTCGTGTTCTGAGCGTCTGGCAAGCCTCCAGTCTTAACCACTCATTCTGCTGATTAATCTCCTGTTTATTTACCCTGACAGTTAGGGCCAAGAGAAATTGGACCAACAATATGAGGAGGCTCAAGCTGGTTCTGGGGGAGAGAACATTACAACTAAAAAAAAAAACACATTTTTAAATCAAACATAATCTGGAATAATTTATGTGAGATTACTTACTTTTATTGCCAGTGAAAGTGAAGGCTCAGTATTGCTTTCATTTTTTAATATTCTGAAACTTTTGTCTGGGTATAAAATGGCCCTTTGCCACAGATTTTAGGCCTGCAAGCCAAGTATTTTATAGGCTACAAATAAAATTGTTATTGTGCCATAAACAGCCTCAGAGACAACAAATAATTTTTTGCCTGCCTTTCTAGTCTGGCTAGACTTCTACTGTGAGTTGCTTATGCATTAAGCATAATCATGTAAACACACACATATACTTGGAGATATATACACAGACATACACATAAACACACACATACACATAAATATAGACACACAAAGACACGTATATAGACATATATATATACACATACAAACATAAATATATATATATATATATATATATATATATATATATATACATATACATATAGACATAGACATACAAACATACACATAGACATACATACACACACAGGCACACACACATACACATGGTTTATATTAGAAACAACTTTTCTTATCTTTAATGAATCATTGAAAGCTTGATTGTGAGGTTGTAAAATCCTGAGGTCTGAATGACAGATTTGCTCCCCTGACTTCTGAGTTTCCTGTGAAACTGAGCATCTGAACTAAACAAAACTGTCCTTTTCTCAGTAGGCAATGAAACTGTACTGACACTATGATAAAGTACCATTCAGGCTGTAAAAGTCCGCACGTAGGCAGTACCACCTGCCAAGACTAAAACAAAGGCCCAATTCATCAAAGTCCATAGTTCTGGGAAAGGCTCAAAAGGTACTAACCTTGATTTCTGGTTTCTGCAGTTCTGCTCTGGCTAGCTATTCTTATTAACTGAAGTATGTCTGCCAGAACATGTTTTCTATGTTTAAAAGCTCACCCTGAGAAAGGCTTATCGCTACACTGGGACCCTGAGCATCCAGTGTCGTTGCCTACTGACGAATAAAGACTGTCTATTGGCTTAAACCCATGTCCAAGCAGTTTTCTCTAGCAAATACCCCACACAACAAATCATAAAAATATCAATTAGAAATTAATACCACAGATAATTATTAATTAATTCATTTAGTAAGTGATTTTGTAGTTAGTTAATCCAGTTGATAATTTAACTAATTAATTAGTTAACCCAATTGGTGAATGATATCATAAGTCTTTAATGCTCAATATTCTTTTACTTGTAGTTGTCCAAATGAAGTTCTTACTAACATAACAAGGTCAACATTCAATGTATCTTTCTTTAAAAACCATGAACAAAGCTGGGGGTGGGGGGGGCACACACCTTTAATCCCAGCACCCAGGAAGCAAATTCAGGTGGATCTCTGAGAACTTGAGGTTAGCCTGGTCTACAAACCAAGTTTCAGAACTGCCAGGACTACATAGAGAAACCCTGTCTCAAAACAAACAAAAACCAACCAAACAAATAAAAACAATGAAAGAGACACCTGAACAGCTATAAAATTGCATGTTAAGCAATTCTGGTCATCTCGTAGAAGAGAAAGCTTCATGGAATTTTGGAATTGCATTCAAACTGATGAATCTATTTCAATATATATGCATATATATGTATATATGATTATTTATTTGTCAAGTTTTGATAGACAATGGCATTTTCAATACACTTAGGGAAATAAAGCACACATAGTTTTATTTCACCCTCATAGCGATAGTACTCCACGCTGACCACTAGGTGGCCACCCGGGCCCCTGTCTTCTGCCAGTACTTTCTCCAGAAGCAAAGAACCCTGCAACAGGATTTAAGTTAAGGAAGGGCTGGGCTTTCAGAGTTACAGCACTGTTTTTTATAATCGCTTTTATTGACCTCCAGGCCAGAAGTTTAGTCTGAGGAATGTGGGTGTGTTCATGTATTCAAAGAATTTTCAACAACCATTCTAGGTAATTTCCAAATACAATGTATAATGATGACAATGTAAACAACAGGGTGTGTTCTCCTAAGTAAGTTTTCAGCAAATTCACAATTAGCAGATATTGTTTGTTTCCTTGAGATACTATAAAAGGTAATTTTTATGGATGGTCAGGAGTTTCTCTGACATATTCTTGAAAGTGTGTGTGTGTGTGTGTGTGTGTGTGTGTGTGTGCGCGCGCGCGCGTGCGCTGTGCATGTGCACGTGCATACTTGTTTCATTCTTGTCTGGACATATATGTGTCTATAGTTGCTTATGCTCCAGTATGCATACGTGTTTAGAGAGGCTAGAGGACAGCTTAGAATCTTTATCCTCGGAGAACATAAAGCTTGGTTTTTGAGACAAGATGTCTCACTGATCTGCGTCTACTGGTTAGACCTAGTAGCTCCCAAGTCCCATGTATTGCAAGCCCATGTCTTCTTCTCCAGCCCCATGTGCCACCATGCATGGCCTTCTATGTGTGTTTTGGGAATTAAACTCAGGTTATAATGTTTGCAATTGCTTTGTCTACCAAGCCATGCCTGCAGCCATATTGCATTCCTAAGAGGACATCGGACATTGAATCTCACGAAAGTCCTTTCTTTGGCATGAAGATAAATCAAGTGTTTACAAAACTTAACAAATTCATGTTTCACCCTTGAAGTAATATTTCATCATGAAACCAGAATTGATCTAATAGAATGAAGACTTTGGGCTGCTCTGTGCAGCTAACCATAACCTTTACCCTGACTTATAGCTATTTGTAGAAAATGCTCTCCTTTCTTCCCATTTAAACTGGATATCAACTTTTTTCCTCTTTGTTTAAAGGAATCTTTCTTCTTCTTTATACATTTCTTTTAAAATTTTATTGTAAATGTATAGTGGTTTGCCTGAATGTATATCTGCATAGCATGTTGATGCCTGGTTCCTAAGAAATTTAGGGGACGATGTTAGATCCCCTGGGACCAGAGTTAAGCATGATTGTGGGTGCTGGGAATTGAGTCCAGGCTCCTCTGCAGGAGCAGCCAGTGCTCTTCAGTATGGAGCCATCTCCCAGGCCTGTGTTTTCATCACTTATGAAGAATGAATTTTCAGCACACAATGTAAAAAGGCATGAAATACTGTCTCAGAACAGATTCGCTCCTGATTCAATATCCCAGTGACTCTGAAATTATAGGAGAGCAAATCTTACCATCATCACCCATGCTATGGACATGCAGTTGAGTGCTCCAGTTTAAGTTATTTTCTTTATGTTGAACTCATATTTTTGTGTTTTTTCTCCACATTCTTTGCTTCCAATGTTGTTATACTCCTTTTTCATGCTTGAATGTTGTGATGATTGATCTCAGTTGCCAATTGGTTCAGATCTGGAATGACTTGAAAGATGAGCTCCTGACTCTGGGAAACAAATTTATGTTGTTTATAAGTTGGGTTTGTAGTATTTTATTATAAAAATTTGAACGGACAAAGAAGTATATTATAGATGATCCCCAACTTAACAGTGGTTAGATTCAGTGAGTATCTTTATGATGATACAAAAGCAAGAGCTTTCATTTGAAAGAATGCTTTGAATTCTGTCCTGGTCTTTGACTTGCAACATTAAATATGGTTCTTGTTCGAGACGGTGAGCAGAAGCAACGCTTAGCATTCAGAGGACAGAATGTTCAGTTTCATGACGACCCTGTGAACCACTGACATTCATCATGGGATCAAGGAAGTTGAAACACAGAGAAGTTAATACAGTAACCAAAGGGCACACAGCTAGGAAATATAGTCAAGACTCAACCCAGACAGCTTGGAACCAGAGTCCACATTCTTAATCATTGCCATATGTGTTGAAAAGAAAAAGTTTAAACCCCAAACCATATTAGAACAACAGAAAAGGGAACTTTCGCTAACTAGAACTGTGGGAAAAACTTGAAAGTTGGAAAACAAATAGAAACAGAGAAGCACTTGGTAAACAATGAGAGCAGGAGGCAGAGATGTGGTGGGTGGGGAAGAGGCAGGAGCCATGGAAACCCTTAGGGTAATTGACAGGACACAGTAGCCAGAGTAACTAAGAGGCTGACTCTTGCTACACTACTTCTTGGCCTGTCAGGGTGTCTGCGTCCTGGAGGCCCCGGTATGTGGGGGCTTGGGTGGGAGACTAAGACAGTTGAGTGGTTGGCAAGTGTGAGAAGTGGGTGGTTGGTCTGGAGACCAGCCGGTGCTGCCTTCTGTTCAGTGCAGGCCCCTGACTCATTCAGGGTATCGCTGCAAATGCTTTTCTGCACACATTTCAAGAAATGATCACAGACCTTAAACCTTGCTTGGGGGAATGCAACCATGTGGCAAGTAATCTAATCAAACCAAACCAAATTTTGAAAAGTCTGATGGGACAACTGTCATCAAGCATTTTGGATTACAGTAAAAGGGAGCATATATATTTAAGTTAAAATACTTACATATGAGAAACTCAGAAAAACTAGAAATGAACATCAATACTATTAAAAATAACTCAACAAATGATAGAAATTAAACTTCAACCAAGTAGCTTGTAAATGAAGCAAAAACTGGGCATGTATTAATAATTGCTGAAGATGACTTGTTTACTGATAACTGGGAACATTAGTTTTCACTCTATTTAAAAATATTTAGGAATTTCCTATGACAAATATTGAAGCACATCATCAGGAGGTGCAGACATGATGGGCCACAATGAGCACAGAGATAATAGACTGGTTTTCTGCGCATCTGGAGACTGAATGCTTGGACCGCATGGACCCACAGTGTGGCTATCAAGGAGAGAGTAGGGCTCACTACCAGCTCTGGAACCTGCCCTGCCCTGCCCTGCCCTGCCCTGCCCTGCCCTGCCCTGCCCTGCCCTGCCCTGCCCTGTGAACTGTTGAGTATTCTCAGAGAACATCTGGGACAGGTGTAATACAGCAATGGACAAGAGCATTAAGTCTCAAGCACTGTTCTAACAAAATGGCTTTGAATAAAGGCCTCGCTGTCCATAGGAATCATTCTAAATGAGACCTGTCAGTGCCACAAGCGTGATATGACAGAAATGATACAGATATCTATGGTCTTTTCATGTCATCAGTATTTATTGAGCAACAGTAAATCCACAAAGCGCAGTGGTTGGGTTGGCAGTAATTTCCAAGTGACTCTAAGTCACGTGATAGCAGGCCAGGGCAAACATGGACCCTTAGGTTCCATTCTTAAACACTAATACTTCCTCTCAGATCACATATTTCACACAGCACAGTCCGTCTGTCTGTCTATCTGTCAATCGTCTATCATCTACTCACAGGGAAGTATGATGGCTAATCTTGGTTGCCGATTAATTAGCTTTGGATTCAACTAAGAAGCATACCTCTGAGAAAGCCTGTATTTCTTAGTTGAGGGGAAGAACTTTCCCTAGAGGAGGAAGCATTTTTTGTGTCAGCCATATGTAAAGAGATATAATGGGAAAGCAGGGCTAGTTTTGCCTGTATGGTTTTGATCTGCTGATGAGTGCATCTATCCCACCACAGCGACTGCTGCTGCTACCATCTTTCTCTAATAACAGAACTCTGTTTATTCAGCCTTTCAACATGAACTGAAAATTGGTGGTTCTCCAGGAATTCTTTATGACTTCAACACCATAACCATATTGGAACCAATGAGTGGACCATTCAGACTTGTGTACTAAACTGTATTCTGAGCCTTCAAGTATGTACACAGTCACTGTTGGACTACTCAGTCCGTACCATGCAAATTATTTTATTTTATTTTACTTTATTATATATATGAATACACTGTAGCTGTCTTCAGACACACCAGAAAAGGGCATCAAACCCTATTACAGATGGCTGTGAGCTACCATGTGGTTGCTGGGAGTTGAACTCAGGACCTCTGGAAGAGCACTCAGGCTCTTAACCACTGAGCCATCTCTCCAGCCCATGTAAGTCATTCTAATATGTTCCCCTCAAAGTATCTTTTACATTCCCTTTGCCCATTCCATTCCTCTGGAGAATTCTGATTTCTCAGCTACCTTTGTACAGCTCTTATAAAGTATCATGGCAAGGCAACTTATGGAAGAAATAGTTTATTGGAGTCTTGTAGCTTCAGAGAACAAGTCCAAGACCATTGTGGTAGGGAGCATGGCAGCAGGCATACAGGCATGACAGTGAAAAGAAAGAACTAACTAGGTATGGGTGGGATTTTGAAACCTCATATCCTCTTCCCATAAAGCCACACCTCCTAATCCTTCCCAAACAGTCCCAGCAAAGGACCAACTATTTAAATATATGAGCCTGTGGGGACATCCCCATCCAAACCAGCACACCCAACTAATGCAAGAGATTACAGAATGGTGACAAAAGATTAAAGAGTGTGCAGTAGAGTTCAAGGAGCTCCAAACAGGCCTGACTGAGAGGCAAGGGAGTCTATGTAGGGCAGGAGGAAGGGAATAAGAAAATAAATGTGTCTGGGGCGTTTGCTGGAGTCTCCTCTCAGTCAGGCTGCAGTGCCACAGGGTTGATCACATGGCTGAAGAGTGGTGTCAAGGTGCAGAAGTGAGGTATGGGTCTGTGGATGCAAAACCAGATCTCTATGGATGAATTGACAAATGGACACATAGCAATTCCAGTAGGGGTGTCAATCCTGGGCATCCAGCTGAGCTGAAGCCTACACGGCAGGTGGTCATCTGACAGATCCATGGAGATCATTGTTCTGTGTTGTCTTGCCCTTGTAAGAATGCTGCAACCTTTCCTGGGTCTAATGTGTTCAGTAAGTTGTGGGGAGCCTATTTTTTTTTTGTACGATTTTAATAGGCCTGTGTGCTCATATAGTCCCAATTTACTTTGATAAATCTATGGAGTGACCTCTTTTTTACTTTTAGGAAGAAGTCATTGTTCAGCCTGTGCCTTATAGCTAATGTTAGAGAAATGGTGTTTATGTGCCTAGTAAGATACATGGTCAAAAAGTTGCTTGTAAAATGAAGTCTTTAAGGGCAAGTCACAGCCAAAAAAAAAAAAGAGAGAGAGAGAGAGAGAGAGAGAAAGAAAGAAAGAAAGAAAGAAAGAAAGAAAGAAAGAAAGAAAGAAAGAAAGAAAGAAGAAAAAAAACCTGCATTATACAATATGGAGTAACACAGAGCAGGGCACAGCCTGTTGTAACCCCAGTTTTTCAGCAATAAGCATCCAATAGTCATGTGTTATCAGAGCCTCTGGACAATGCGAACATCAAGACAAGGCAAAACTGAAAGTCAGTATAAGAAATTTCGTGGGATTCCAATCTAAGAAAATGTATGTTCTTGTTTGGAACCAAGACATTGTGAATGTGTGTGTGTGTGTGTGTGTGTGTGTGTGTGTGTGTGTGTGTGTGTGAGAGAGAGAGAGAGAGAGAGAGAGAGAGAGAGAGAGA
>CACVCL010032482.1:0-16272 GCA_902729485.2 Mus minutoides | reverse complement strand
TTTTTTTTTTTTTTTTTTTTTTTTTTTTTTTTTTTTTTTGGTTTTTCGAGACAGGGTTTCTCTGTATAGCCCTGGCTGTCCTGGAACTCACTTTGTAGACCAGGCTGGCCTCGAACTCAGAAATCCACCTGTCTCTGCCTCCTGAGTGCTGGGATTAAAGGCATGCACCACCACGCCCGACTAAATTAATACAGTCTTAAAGAGAATAGTTGTATTAATATAAACTGACTAGTAAGAATGTATATGACCTAAACTAATCTTCTAATTCCTATAGGGCTATTTAGAAACCAAAGAATATTAAGAGAATATGGTGATTTCTTGGGAAACACAAAGGTAAGGATATAGTATTATTTAATAGTATGTATGTATTTGACAAACCTGGTACATTGTGAAATATCCATGATCATAATCCAAGAAATTCTAGAAAGTCTTTGATCATAATCTAAGATTTTTCTTGAGCACATTATAATTATCTAAACTGCCATCTATTCATTTAATTTTCTTGAAATTAAAATTGTGACATGAATTTTTTGAGATTCTTAAGCATACACAGATAAAGGAGACTGTTTGGGTTTAGCAGGATTTTATGTTTCTTTCTTATCTTCTCTCTCTCTCTCTCTCTCTCTCTCTCTCTCTCTCACACACACACACACACACCCCTACGGATGTACATATAAAAGTATCTAATAGCCTTTGTCTTCAGTCTTCCAGTCCTCATTCTGACTCAGTGTTCAGACTGTCGGTTCTTTGCTTTTGTTCAAGGAAGCATCCCTTGAAAAGGGAAAGTATATGGCCAGTTTGACTGTTCCTTATTGCATGCCTGTACACAGTCAGTGGACACTGTGACTTCATTAGTACGTTCTTCACTATAAAATAGCTAAGTATATGCTTTTTCCCATATTCCCAAATTCCCTACAGCCTTACCTTTTGCCTCTCAGTACTGACCCTACTTCATACGTCATTGACAAAAACAAAAACGTATACAAATGGTTCCTTATGTGAAGTGGTTCACTTTGTAATTTATCAACGTGATAGTGTGGAATCATAAGCATATGGCCATTCTGTTTTTAATTTCTATGTAGTGTAAGTAAGTTATAATCAGTATTTCACTAAAATAGGCTTTGTGCTAGATGTATACTTAGTCTTAGGTGGGTCTAAGGGTTCTGAATACATTTGAGGCAGGCTAGATACCCGCTCTGGTTAGGTTAGATGGATTCGGTGCAATTTCAGTCTACAGTATTTTACATTTGCAGTGCTTTAGAAACCTAGTCCAGTAAGTCAAAGACGATTTGTAAGTTGATGAAAGAACCTGACTTTTTCATCATCAGATATACAGACTTTTATCTACATATACTCCTAAATACTAGTTTTCTAAAATTAGTTTTCTAGAATTAATATTAGAAGTATAGAAAGTTTCTTTTCTTTATTTCACTTAATCTTCTCTCTTAAATTCAGTTCAATTGGGTTTTCATCCCATTGAAATGGCTTTTAACCAAAGACAAACCACACCCAAGATTTCAACATCATCTATGTACAGAATAGACTTTCCTTTTCAACTTGGCTGGGAAGGGTCTCCCATCAAGTTAATGGTGGGTATGTTGATGGTTCTGCAGAGTCAGGAGGACCTCAGGTTATAGCTCAGAAGAATCTCCTCCTCCTCCTCTCTTTCTCTCTCTCTCTCTCTCTCTCTCTCTCTCTAAAGAAAAGAAAGAACTTTTCCTGCTGGGTGTCATAGTTAATGTTTAGCATGCCAGCACTTGGAAGTCTGAAGTGCGAAGATTACCACAAATTAGAGCTAGCAAAGGTGACAGAGTGAGACTTTTGCTCAAAGCCACGTTAATGCACATCTGGGACAAAAGCTACCTATGCAAATTGTCTATTGTCTAGGTTGCATTTGATACTTGAGTCCCTCTCACACAGTTCTGCACTGGGCCCAGCTGATCACTATAGTTGGATCTTACCTCAGCTGCCCTCTCTCCATCTATGTTGACTCTGGTTTCTTCCTGAGCCCTTGCTGAGTGAAGGCCGCAGTCTTTTCATGTCTTAGGAGCTAGAATTTCTGCCGTGATGCAAGGTAAACTGTCACTTCGTTACCGTGAGGAATAACTTAGGCCAGCGATGCCTGCTTCTTCTCTCTGTTCGCATGGACAGTCCTGCGTGCTGGAATCCCTCCTTCTTCATGTGCTTTACTTTGGATGCACTCTTTCCCTGTTACACTCTGTTTGTCTCACAGGACTCTAGCAGCAAGAAATAAAGTCCTCTCTGTACAGTGTCCTTGGTTTACCAAAGCATCCTCTCGTCAGAGCAGTGGCTCACCCCTCATAATCTAAGTCTGCAGTGTCTCTTTAATCCACTTCCCCTTATCTGTTCTACTTTCTTATGCCTTTCTTTGGGATCCTGACCTTGTGAAGCTAGGGTGGTCTTTTAGAGCCTTGAAAGTACCTTTATCTCCACTGAGTAAGTTTAGCTCTACAGTCAGTCTTGCTTTGAAATGAGCCAACCAGTGGTGCTTTGAGTAGCTTGTGTATCTTCCCCTGGGAGTCCTCGCTGGCATCTGATGTAAGGCTTAAACACTTAATATTTATTTATTTGTTTATTTATTTATTATGCATATGTGTGCACCTCCACGGTGTTCCTGTGGAGGACAGAGGACAATTTGTAGGAGTCTTTTCTTTCCTTCTACTAATTGTGGGACTCAGGTCATCAGGCTTGGTGACAGTTCTTGTAACAATATAAAACAAACTTAATTGTGAAAATTAGAGAATACATAAGCATTTGAGGCTTTGGAAAAGTATCCAAATGTGTTTTCAGTTATCTCCATACTTTATGATTTATTTTATTTTATTGTGTATATGGTGTGTGTCAGTGGGAGGGCAGGTGAGCCATGTGACATAGGTGCCCTCAGAGGACAGAAGAGGATGCCAGATCACCTGCACCTGGAGTTATATAAGTTGTTGTGATCCACCCAAGATGAGTGCTGGGAACTAGTGTTCTCAGCAAGGATAGTTCGTGGATAGTACAAGCTCTGTAACAGCCAAGCCATCTCCCTAGGTCCAGACTACACCATTTAAAGAGAAATGTTGGATGAAAAGAATTTGATAGTAAGCCTCCTTGTTTAGAGGTTTTGAGAGAAGGTAAATAGTGTGCTGTGTCAGAGCCACTGCCTACTGTGCTTCTCTGAGAGGTTTTTGCCTTTCTTTGTTCTGTCTTGTCTTACAGCCACGCTCCAGAGCAGTCTCAGTGTTCCTTAAGGGACCAGGAAAAGTGGTCATGGTTGCTATTTGCATGTGAGTTTTGTAAAACAAGGCTTTTAAAGTAGAATATATACCTTTGAATATGTTTGACCTTGAATTTACAAATGTATTACTTGGTGGTTAAGTGCATACATTTGACTGCAGCTTTTATCATTTTAGAAGGCAGCTGAGCCTGTTTCCTGGCCTAGTGAAATGATATGGGAAGGTTCCAGGTCCCTATGGACATTTGATTTGGGTTTTGTGTATTTTTGAAGTGGATATAAGTTTCTTCCTGAAAATACGAACTGGAGTTTCTCAGACTCATTTTTTTAAGTTACATTGACCACCGTGACTCAGGTCACAGCTCCTGGGGAGAATATTCATGCTTGTGTTTTTCTCCCACTTAACTTTGGAGGAAACTTAATGTTTTTATAACTGACTTTTTCCCCCTTCTGGCTTCTTGATTCCTTTTGTTTATCTTTTTTTTTTTTTGCATTTTATTGATAATTTTAGGGTGTATAAAAGCATTAATTTTACAATTCAATAGGGTTTTTTTTTCTTTTTCTTTTTTTTTTTATCTCAAGATAGGATTTCTCTGTGTAGCCCTGGCTGTCCTGGAACTCACTTTGTAGATCAGGCTGGCCTCGAACTCAGAAATCCACCTGCCTCTGCCTCCCAAGTACTGGGATTAAAGATGTGTGTCACCACTGCCCAGCTAGTTTTTATTTCTTAAAAATGCATATTTTTATGATAAAATTTTATGAAATTGTGGTAGGACTTAGAAGTGTGTAATACATGATCCTGGTAGGACTGGAGAGTATTAGACTAGAGGAAAGCTTTTCCAGTAAGTACTAAGGATGATGGCATCTAGTTAGAATCCTTAGACTGGTGTCAGGTTACTGCGTGGACAGTGAGCAAATGTTACTCTGACAGGAGCATCAGAAACAAGCAGGACAGAGAGAGAGGAAACAAGATTTGGTTGTCAGTTTGAGATGTCTATAAGGGTGCCCTTGAGGAGAAGGTCAATAGGCTTAGTTCTTTTTGCCAGGAGAGTAGGATTAATAATTATAGTCTTCCTAGTGAGGAATGTATGCAAAATATAAACTAATTAGCTAGTACCTACTGTATAAGATGTACTTGATAAGGATTTTTAATGTATATTGGTCTCAAGCTCAGGGGGAGATCTAGGGTAGAGATTGAGACTTGTGGATAATAATCTACACAGTCTACAGATGATAATTAAAACCACATCAGTAGTTAAGATTACCTGGTGGGTAATAAAAATAGTATTAGGAAATAAAAGTTTGCAACATACAGCATTGCCTCTTTCCTGCGTACTAATGGTATTATAATCCCTACTTTGCATATTTATACCTGAACTGTAGGAAGTCCCTTTTTATTGGCTTTTAATAAAATCTAGTATAAAATCAGTTAATTTTTGATGGAAAATATTAATTCAAACACATGCTAAATTGTTTTCTTTCTCCCTAGTAATGGCTTAAACTGCTTCTTTAAATTTCTTGCCTGGATTTATACGGGTTCAGCAAGTATGTTCTCAGAAGCTATACACTCATTATCTGATACTTGTAACCAGGTAAGAAGAAAATACTTCGTTATTTAAGTTACTTCTTATGGGCTTTAATCAGAAAGTTATTGAGGAAAATGCAGCTTTTTTGATTTGAACATTTAAGAGCAATGTCTTTGTATACATGGGTTCTGCATCTGTGCTTCCATATCCTCATAATGAACTGTGGATTAGAAATACGAGAAAGAGATGGGCATGTTGCACACACCCAGCACTCAGGAGGGAGAAGCAGTAGATAGATCCCTGGGAGCCTGAACCCAGACCAGTCTATATTATTTAGTGAGTTCCAGGACAGCCGGAGCTACACAGAGAGACCCTGTCTCAAAACTCACACACAGAGGGGAAGCGGAACACTGTCTATACTGTACAGACTTTGCCCTTATGATTTTTTTCTTGTTTTTAAGGTTTGTTTATTTTATGTGTATAAATGTTATATGTGCATGTATGTCTGTGCACTGTATGGATGTCTGATGCCACAAGAGGGCATGAGCTCCCTCGGACTGGAGTAACAGAGCCTCAAACCCAGGTCCTCTGGAAAGGTAGCCAGTACCCTTAATGGCTGAACCATCTCTCGGGTCCCATCCCTACCCCTGTTTCTCTAACAAGAGGGTTTAACAGTAATGTATATACTGTTTATATTGTCTGAGACATGATTTAAAATATGAGCGATATTTACAGTTATTTGAAAATACTATATCTATTTTATAATAGAAACTAAAGCATTGAAAACTTAAGTTTCACTGGGCTTGGTGACCTACACCTTAAGGAGGCAGGGGCAGGTGGATCTCTGTGAGTTGGAGGATAGCCTGGTTTACAAAGTGTGCTCCTGGACAGCTAGAGCTATATAGTAAGACTCTGCCTGGAAAGAAAGGGAGGAAGGGAAGGAGGGTGGGAGGGAATTTAAGTCTCTCATTTATTCTGATTGGTCACAGTCTTTTATAGAAGAGATTTTTAAAAATTTATTTTTATTTTGTTTGTATGAGTATTTTATCTCTATGTACAAGTATGCCTGGTGCCTGAGGAGGTGGAATGCCTTCATGTGGGTGCTGGGAATTGAGCCTGAGTCCTTTGTAAGAACCAGTGCCTTTAACTGCTGAGCTAACTCTAGCCCTTGTAGAAGAGGTTATTATTACTATTTCTTCTTCTTCGTCATCTTCTTTTCCTCTTCCTCCTCCTCTTCTTCTTCTTCCTCCTCCTCCTCCTTCTCCTTTTTTTTTTATGTTCATTGGTATTGTCTGTATGAGGCTGTCAGATTCCCTGGAACTGGAGTTACAGACAATTGTGAGCTGCCCATATAGGGGCTTGGAATTGAACCCAGCTCCTTTGGAAGAATATTTCACCTCTGAGCCATCTCTCCAACCCCAGGACAGATTCCTAAAAGGAGTTTCTGAGTGCAGTGATAGCTGCCTTGGAACTCACTCTGTAGACCATCCTGGCTTCAAATCCCAGAGATCTGCCTGCATCTGCCTCCAGAGTACTGTGAACCATGATGCCCAGCTAAATATAAGTTCTTAGTTACTGTGAGAGCCAGTACAATTTTTTGAATATAGAGTGTTATTGATTGGTTAACATACTTTCATATTTAGACTCACACTTTGAATTCTTTTCCTTAATTTTGCAAATGAAGATTTAAAAACAAAATTAAAATAGCCTTTAAATTCTGTTTGGCCCAAGTTGTAAATTCTTTTTTTGTTGTTTTTTGTTTTTGTTTTCTTTTGTTTTGTTTTTTTGAGACAGGGTTTCTCTGTATAGCCCTGGCTGTCCTGGAACTCACTCTGTAGACCAGGCTAGCCTCTAACTCAGAGATCCGCCTGCCTCTGCCTCCCAAGTGCTGGGATTAAAGGGGTGCACCACCACACCCGGCCCAAGTTGTAAATTCTTAAAACCTAATCCTTTGTAAAGAACACTCTAGAAATTTTACTTATATATTTGTATCACATTTTAAAATATATGTTATCCTTTCCATATTTATTTATGCTAGATTTATGTTGGAACAAATTTGAGAGAATTATCAGTGAAAGATACAGGTAGAGGAATGGATATTTAATCCTGCTACTTTAGTTTAGTGGTAAAGTTGGTGATTAGTAAGTGAGAGGCCCTGGCTTTGATTCCCAGCACTTCCCAGCCAAAAAGAACATTTATGATAAAGTTCAAAGGAATAATAAAAAACAAACAGAGCAGTCTTATTTACAAATTAACCCTAAGAATGCATCTCACTGTCAAGTAGATTAGAACCTCTGTACAAGTAAAGGGAGAAGGTAGGGAGCTGCTGTTAGTGTTAGCAGTCTTTACCTGGGGTTTCATTTATTTTTTGTGTGTCTGGTCTATCAGATTGTGTGTGTGTGTGTGTGTGTGTGTGTGTGTGTGTGTGTGTGTGTGTGTGTGTGTGTGTTTGTGTGCATGTGCATGTGAGGAGGCCAGAGGTTGACACAGATGTTTGCCTCAATTGCTTTCCTTCTTATGTATGGAAAGAGGCAGATCTCTCACTTGAGCACAGGATTCACCAATTTAGCTACTCTTATTCCAGCCAGCTTATTCCAGAGTGCCATGGTCTGCCTCTGAAGAGCCAGGATTGTAGGATAGCCGTCCTTACCCCACCTAGCATTTAGGTGCTGGGAATCCTATCTCCAATGCTCATGCTTGCATGGGAAGCACTTTACCTACTGAGCCATCAGTAAATACTTAATAACCACTTCCAGTATAGTTAGTATTTTTCCAGTCAGCACCATATTAAGTGGAAGGAGAGGAAATGGGGAGGGACAAAAGCAGTAAAAGCCGCCATTAAGAGCTTAAAATCTTAAAGACATGAGGAGAAAGAAAGAAATTAATAGTTTTATTATTAACTTTTAGAACATTGGAAATAAATCTTAAGTTTTTATTCTATAAAATATTATCCTACTTAGGGTTATTTTTGCCGTAATGAAAAATAAGTCAGGAAGGAAAGGGTTAATTTGGCTTATACCTGGTAGTCCATTACTGAAGGAAGTCAGAGCAGAAACTCAAGGGGCAGGAACTGAAGCAGAGGCGGTGGAGCGAACTGTTGGTGGGCTTGCTCCTTCTGGCTTAATCAGCCTTCTTTTTTATAGAATCCAGGACTACCAGCTCAGGGGTGGTATGACCCACAAAGGGCTGGATCCTTACCCCCAATCACTAATTAAGAAAATGTTCTATATTCTTGCCCATAGCTCTGTCTTATGGAGGCATTTTCTCAACTGAGGTTCCATCCTCTCAGCTGACTATAGCTTGTGTCAAGTTGGCATAAAACTAGCCAGTACAAATATTATGTATGGGTTTTAAAGACTATGATAGCTTTTAACTGGAGGAATAACCATGAAAAATTGAATAAAAAGGTCAACTTGCAGAACATTATGTCTAGAACTTCTGCTTTATCCTTGAAGGACTCACAGAGATTGAATTTAGTCTTTTGGTGCATCAACAATAAAAACCTAGACAAAAAATATAACTGCATTCAAACATTGAATTATAGAAGCACAAGGCCATACCTCTGAAATGAGATTTGATTTCTCTTATACTTTCTCTCTGGCTTTTTGCTTAGAAATACCTTTGGAGTAGTGGGCCAGGATGAGAAATATCAAAGTACAAGGAATCTGAAGTAGTTGGAAACTAGAAAGCAGAGGTCCTCCGAGGGAAGAGCTATGTAGTACAAAACAAAACAAACCAAACCTACTCTGCTTAGGGACCTTCTTGAGTCTTTGCTGAATTAACCATGTACAAGCTGTTCTCAGAAATACCAGAAGGGCAACAAGCTGAGTAATTCCTAGTGCTTACACAGGGCTACCAGACATACACTGACCAAATGAGGTACCCAGGTCAGCCCAAGTCTCATACTTTTGCAGTAGAGCTAAATTATCTCTAGGATAAAGGCTATTCGAGAACCCTTCTTAACACACTTCCCAGAAATGTAAATGAATAACTTTATGAATAATTTGTAAGACCAGAGCACCATGCTCTTTAGAAGTGTGACATTCACAGAGTTTAGCTAATTTTTCCAGTTAGGACCAGAATACTACTAGACAGTGCAAGGAGCAAGAAAATTGGCCTCAGCTAGAAGGAAAATATTTAATAAAATAGACTGAATTAGCAGCTGATAGAAAACTTAATGGGGCTTTTAGAACTAACAACACTATGTCTGACCCAAAATCTCACTTGATAACATTGATAGAAGACTAAGTCCTGAGAAGAGTCAGTCTTTAATTTCAGTAATGGAAATCACCTATACTAGAACCAGAGATAAGACTGAAGAAGGTAAAGGAATTCTTAGTTACTTCTGGAGACAGTACCAACAGAACTTAGCTAGCTTTTAAGAAAATAATACCCACAGTGCACAGACTTTGAGAGATAAGAGAAAGCAATGGGTCTTCAACTCTATGGAGATAGCATAGGTATGATATGAAAACTTACAATGTCATTATTTGAGTAAACATACCAATCAGTATTCTTTAGGGACAAACATAGAAATTCTTCAAAATATAACCAAATGAGATCAAGCAATATATGAAAATCATAGTATAGTCAAGTAAGTATTGTTCTGAGAATATAAAGTTGATTTAATCGTCAAAACAAATAGATAGAAATCAGTGCATTTCCACTGCAGCAAATACAGAATGACATTTGAATTTTTCCATATATAGACTAGAAATAATAGTCACAAAACATTAATAAATCCAGCAAAAGGTGCACAAAATTTACACTGGAAAGTGTAAAGTATTACTAAGAGGTTTAGAAAGATCTAAAGAAGGGCTGGGACACTGATCGGTGACAAGTGCCTGCTTAGACTGCAAGGCTTTGATCCCCAGGACCACTAAGGAGAGGGAAGTAGAGTGGGAAAGAATTTGATGTGGGTAAGATAGTTCTCTATAGATTGAATGCTTCCCAAAGTGGCGACTCACTGTATTCTCCATCTCGGTAATGAGCTCTTACTGTTCGCTCTTCTCCATAGGGCTTGCTAGCACTGGGCATCAGCAAATCTGTTCAAACACCAGATCCTTCTCACCCGTAAGTCACCGAGATAAAACCCAGGAATTGCAGAGATTTGAAATTTATATAACATCAAGTTGTTCAGTATTTGGTCATTTCCTTTGTAGCATGTAAAGTGCTAAGGTCAAAATAAATTCAAGGCATAATTTGAAAATGGAATTGAAGTATTTTTATGCTTTATAGAGCAGCCTAGAGCTCCTCTCTGTATTTGGTAATAACAAAACACATATCTTAGAGTTCTGTTTTTTTTTCTCAAGGAATATATTTCATCCCAAACTTAGTTGGCTACATAATCTAAAATTTTGATGTTAGCCCTTTTAAAATACATATTTCATACTTACTCTTTCTTTAATGCTTTTCTTATCATTGAGAAGTCTTTTGATAACATTTCAAAATTAGGTATTTATAATGAGGTTTTTTGTTTTAGAAGATGTTGCTATGAGTATGTCAATGTCCTGATGTAGATATTTATTTTTGTAGCCTCTAGCTCCATATCCATTGTTACTTTAACTAGCTTCATTAACACAGATCGATCAAGTTAAGGCAAAGATGATCCTTTATCTCTGTGAAGATATCTATTTTAGTACTTTATAAACACTTTTTCTTAATTGAAACCAGGGTACTACTATTTTAATAATAATAATTTTAGAATTATAAGTTATCTAGCATAGAGAACAAAAGTTAACTAATTGCATGCCGGCTCGTTGCCGGCAGGTCCAGGTGAGAGGAGAGAGGTCCGGCCGGTCCCTCTGGGGTCTCTCAGGGCCGGGAGTCTGTCACCCAGGAACTCAACTTTATGGCATCAGCCTCTCACTTACATAAGTTCGGAACATGGTGGGGAGGAATTTTTGGTGGGTTAGATGACGTAGGAGGTGGGGAAGGGTGATGGAGGGTAAGGAGTGACTGACAGGGCCAATGGCAAAGCTCTACATCAGCAATGGCGGGCAGAGGCAGGGCCAAACAGGTCTTGCTGAATCATCCCGATACGGAAGTGACTGAGACAGGTCTCAAAACTAGAGCCAGGCTCAGGTTTGTTCTCAAGGCCCAAACCAGGGCCAAAATGGGGCCCAACAATTGCACATCTGCTATATTTTACTATCTCTTAAAAAAATATTTTCCATACCAAAAATTTAAATAAGAGGGTAAAAATTTAAAAGTTTATGTTCCAAAGATTGCTTCTTAAGTATCTTCAATAGCCCATTTTAGCACTACCTAATCCAGTGACTAAGTTTTGGACAATAGTTTAAGGAAATTTAAATATGGTAGCCACATGGCACTTAATATAGCAGGTAGTGCAGCTCTACATAATACAGGTTTTCAGTAAGAACTTACAGTGCAAGCCAGGCATGATGGCGCACGCCTTTACTCCCAGCGCTTGGGAGGCAGAAACAAGGAGATCTTTGTGTGTTCAAGGCCTACAGAGTGCATTACAGGACAGCTAGGGTTACATAAAGAAACCTGATTTCATTGCCCACTCCCAAACAACAACAGTAACAACCCTGGGGAAAAAAAAAACAGAATCCACAGTGCCTTGAAAATACATATAATTCAAATTGGCATATAGTTGCTGCTTCTTTTAGAAAAAAAGTTTAAGAACTATTTTTTTCTAAGTCAGATTTGTAAAACATTGTTGCATTAATAAGCTGGAAGTCTCTAGAGCTAGATTATATTTGTGCATGAAGAAAATTTCAGTAATAATTCCAAATTTAGAATTGCTGTTTGAATGTGTATCCACCAGAGAATGCAGTCATGTTTGGGTTTAAGAGTACATTTCTCAGAAAACATTTCTATTTCTCATAGTATGTCATAATTTTCAAGTGTCCTGAGAGTGCTGTTTTGGTACTTAAAATAATACAAAGTAATGGTTCATTTTGATCAAAGATAATTAGAAAAATAATTGATGTTTTCAAAATTATCCATGAAAACATGCAGAAAACTGAATATATTGGTTTACTTGTGTGCTAAACTCTTCAGAGCCAGCAGTAAGTTTCATATTAAACTGTTCATAATTAAGCAATAAAATTATGGGTAATATTTTCAAAGATCTTGCAATTTTTCCATTTTGTATACTGTTTTTATTGAAATTTGAACTTATAGTAATTAATATAAAAAACCTATACCAAGCCAGGCGTGGGTGGCACACGCCTTTAATCCCAGCACTCGGGAGGCAGAGGCAGGCGGATTTCTGAGTTCGAGGCCAGCCTGGTCTACAAAGTGAGTTCCAGGACAGCCAGGGGAACACAGAGAAACCCTGTCTCGAAAAACCAAAAAAAAACCAAAAAAAAAAAAAAAACCTATACCAATTTAATAGTCTATGAATGATTTTGTTTGTTTTCATTGAGTTATTAAACATTTTGAAAGTTAGTGTTCATTTTTGCAAACTATATGATCTTTTTATCTTTCAGGTACGGCTTTTCAAATATGCGCTATATTTCTTCATTGATTAGTGGTGTTGGTATTTTCATGATGGGCGCAGGACTCTCTTGGTATCATGGAATCATGGGATTACTTCATCCTCAGCCAATGGAATCCCTGCTATGGGTGATCCTCCTTTTCCCCACTCTTTGGAGTACTGTGACTTAGTGGAAACCTTTCCATATTGTATTAGAGGACAGAAATAATTTGGCTGTGCCACACAAGTTAGTTGTGGTTTTCTTTTACACATGAGTATTTATGATCTCCGAATCTACATTGTTGGGTGGTTTTAGACAGTTTTTTACTTATTTCATATGTCTGGGTGTTTTGCCTGCATGAATGTCTGCATCACATGTGTGCCTGATGCAGGCAGAGGCAAAGGATGCTGGCTCTGAGGATGCTGGCTCTCCTGGACTGGAATTACAACAGGCTCTGTGCTGCCTGTGGATGTTAGGAATCAAACCCAGGGCCCCTGATAGAGCAGCCTGTGCTCCTAACTGCTGAGCCCTTAATTTGGCGATGTCACACAGGAGGGTCTCCATAGGCTTTATTACTAAGCACATCTTTAGTTAAAATCTTGGGCGATTTTCTAGAGATGGTCTTGAAGAACCAAAAGAACTGCATGCACTTCTAGTGCCAAGAGTGACTTTATACCATGAATTGCGGTTTCCAGTCACTGGACACAAGTCAGAACTTAAAGTTAAAGCAGAGCAGAGGGTTTGTCTCCTTTGGTTTTCCTTTGAGGCTCCATCAGGAAGGTCCTGCACTGGGGAACAGGAAAAGGAAGATGGTCACGTCTAGTTTTGTCACACCCAGGCTCTTCTGCTCAGTAGGCTGTGCCCAACACTGGGCAGGGAACAACAAACACTGCAGGGTCTTCTCTGGCCCTTGCAGATCTTTCAAAACTACCATTCATTGACACGCTTGTGTCCATATTTTACTGTCCTCCTGTTTCCCAACAAGATCCTGAGTCTCTAACTTGAATTAGAGCTTTTATTTCAATTCTACTGGGTATTACAGTTTTACATAGGAGCAGCTGTGTCTGTTAGGGAAATACTTGCTTCATTATTTGTTTAATGCTTGTTTTCCAGGCATATTGTATTTTAGCAGGATCTTTGGTGTCTGAAGGAGGTATGTACTGTCACAAGGTATTTGTTTTCAGTGATACACATTCGTTACTGTTGCCACATTCTATTAATTTTATTGTGGAGTTAGGAACCGAGGCTCTATCTGCTTTTCTAGTAGAAAGTCTGGTAATAGTCTATGGTTTTTGCTATAATAGATGAGGACAAGGGGAGTAGACTGTGCTCGTAATTAGTCTAATATTGCCCAGACCATAAAAGCATAATGGTACTGATTTTTAAAATTGTTTTTTAGCACAGTTAATCAGAATACAAAGCTAAGTGTAATAATTTCTATAGCCAAGGCTACCCTGAGAAACAAACAAACAAAAAAATCTGAAATACAACTTCAGTCTTGTAACATATCGATATTTGCTAATATCGACATAATCTACCTATTTTAGTGTTCTTTATCCCTAAAAGATTATCATTTACTATACTTGGCATTCCCTTTCTCTATCTTTTAAAAAGATCTATTTACTTATGTATTGTTCCTCTATTTATGTAGATGTCTGTAAGTGTGAGTGTACATGCATGTTTATCAGTGGGTACCTGCACCCATGTGCACGCTGAGGCCGGAAGAGGGCGCCAGATCCCTCAGAGCTGGACTTAGGTGTTTGCAGGATGCCCTGTTCTTACTAGGGCTGAGTTCTGAACTCCAGTCTTCAGGATTGTAGAGCTCCAGCCGCCTAAGTCATCTCTTTAGTTCCTCATACATTTTAAGAATTAATATAATTTCTTATTGGCAGGTTGTAGTTGAACATATTTATGCGATTTTCCTTAATTGATAGACCTCCAAGGGTTGGGTTGGCTTTGCCTAGAGGGTGCCAGCTCAGCGGGGGCTTCTCAGTTGATGAAGGCTGCTGCTGTAGTAATTATGGTTAACCATTATAGTTTTGAAATAGGAGATCCATTTTGTTACAATGGTTAATTGGAGTCATGATGATGTAATACAGAGCCTTTCTTATTGCTAACTGTGGTGCTAATGTGGTGTGCTTATTGATTTATCTCTGAAATGCCATCTTTATAGTTTGTAGACATGAAGTTTCTTCCTTGCTGATAGGATGCTTTTCTTCCAGCAACACTTCTCGTTGCCATAAATGAACTTCGAAGGAGCGCTCAGGCCAAGGGAACGTCATTTTATAAGTATGGTATGTAGTTTAGAGCCAGATGCTTATTCTTCTTATCTGTTTAAAATATTTAGTGCTGTTGCTTCGTTACTACCAGATGGCATAAAATGTCCTCACTGTCCGCTCTTTGTGGCTCTCATAAGACAGATCAGTCTGTTAAAAAGAGAATTTGAGCATAGGAATATTTTCTCTCTGGACTTGACTTAAGTGAGCTGTCATATTTCTGCATATGCCTGCATAATTTGGAAAGACTATATAAGTTATCAGCATTTAAGATTAAAAAAAATAGGGTTTTACAACTATGGTCTCTCATATATTCTCATGTTAATTAACAAATGGATACTTACTGAAATGACTTCTAATGGGTCAAATTAAGATTTCAGAAATATTTTTTTTTCTTGTCTATCGCCCCAATGGTTAAGTCATGGAAAGTCGTGATCCCAGTACAAATGTTATTCTATTGGAGGACACTGCAGCTGTCTTAGGAGTGATAATAGCGGCTACCTGCATGGGCCTTACCTCCATAACAGGTAAATATATCTTAAACTACACATGGTTTTCTTCTACTACCTAATTCTCTAATATATGGGAAGTTGGTCATATCATTGAATAATTTTAAGCCAATACATTATTATATATTAATTCCATACTGATTTTTTATTTATTTATATGGAACCGGCTATCAACATGTTTAGTGAAATAAGCCTGGCTCAGGCAAATCAAATACTGCCTATTTTCTTTCATCCACAGACTCTAGGGACTTGTGTGTGTGTGTGTGTGTGTGTGTGTGTGTGTGTGTGTGTGTGTGTTGTTGTTGTTGTTGTTGTTGTTGTTGTTGCTGCTGTTGTTGAAAGCAGAAAAAAATTAGCTGAGAGGAAAAGCTATTGAAGAAGAAGGAAGCAGGGAAGAGAAGGTACTAGAACTCATGTGACTGAAAGCAAAGGGAAGGCTGTTCATCAGGAAGGAGGGTCCCAGCAGGCAGGCTAGGCAGGTGACTAAGGTATGCTGTAATGGATGGGTATGAAGACTTACTTCCTAATCTAACTTTAAAGTTTAATGGTCAAATGTTTGATCAGTAAAAGTATGCAGATTTTTCAGGGTTAGGGTTCACATCTCCAGATGAGAAGTATTGTAAAGCATTAGTAGGTTATTGTAAGCCTTGGTAGTGGGGAGCCAGAGCTGTGGTCCTCAGAACTCCAAGCCCCTTGCCTATGACAATATGGCTGATATTTATTAGTTAATGCCACAGGTCCTTAAGCTAGTGTAAAGACTTTAATAACTATGTGTGTATTGGAGCTCCTGTCTTCCTGTTCCTGGTACCAGGTATCAATGTTCATAGACATTAATTTCTTCAAGTTCTTTCCTGCTCATTTTGGTAGCTGGTTAAGTATGTTGAGGACCAAAAGGTAATTTGGAACAGAAAGTTATTTTGTTTTTTAAAATGAGAGCCACCTGAGTTCATTCATCTTGTGATGTCAGATTCTCCTAGGGGCTACCCGTCCCCTGCCTTCTCACTTAGAATCAGTTCAGGTGAGCTGTGGCAGCATTCTCCACTGTTGACTGTGGCCTGAAGTTGTGTTCAGAAAGTATCAGTTGATGATCTGGCTGACCTTTACCCTGCTATTTGCCATAAATTGTTAATGAGCAATTCTCTCTCTTGAGAAGGGGTTCCTGGCTCTCTAGGCCAGGGTGACCTTGAACTCAGAAGAGACATGTCCCCGGGCGTGCACACGCCTTTAATCCCAGCACTCGGGAGGCAGAGGCAGGCGGATTTCTGAGTTCGAGGCCAG
>CACVCL010032481.1:0-16285 GCA_902729485.2 Mus minutoides | reverse complement strand
TCCCACCACTCGGGAGGCAGAGGCAGGTGGATTTCTGAGTTCGAGGCCGGCCTGGTCTACAAAGTGAGTTCTAGGACAGCCAGGGCTATACAGAGAAACCCTGTCTCGAAAAACCAAAAAAAAAAAAAAAAAAAAGAACAAGTGCTCTTAACCCCACAAACATGCTCCAGCTCACACTCATGTCTTTTTAAATATTCTATTCTACCTGGCAGAAGAGTGAGTATAGGGCTGGCGAGATGGCTCAGCAGAGAAGAGCACTGACTGCTCTTCCAGAGGTCCTGAGTTCAAATCCTAGCAACCACATGGTGGCTCACAACCACCCATAATGAGATCTGACGCCCTCTTCTGGTGCATTTGAAGACAGCTACAGTGTACTTATAATAATAAATAAATCTTTGGGCCGGAGCAAGCAGGGCCAACTGAAGTGAGCAGAGATCCTAAAAATTCAATTCCTAACAAGTACATAAAGGCTCACAACCATATGTACAACTACAGTGTACCCATGTACATAAAATAAATAAATAAATCTTAAAAAAAAAAGAGAGAGTAAGTATAAAATACTTCTACTTCTAGGCTAGAGAGATGGCTCAGTGGTTAAGAGCACTGAGTGCTCTGCCAAAGGTCCTAAGTTCAATTCCCAGCAACCATGTGATGATTCACAACCATCTGTAATGGGGGACTAGATACACTCTTCTGATGTGTCTGAAGACAGCTGCAGTGTACTCATATACATAAAAAAATAAATCGAGCCGGGCGTGGTGGCGCACGCCTTTAATCCCAGCACTCGGGAGGCAGAGGCAGGCGGATTTCTGAGTTCGAGGCCAGCCTGGTCTACAAAGTGAGTTCCAGGACAGCCAGGGCTAGACAGAGAAACCCTGTCTCAAAAAACCAAAAAAAAAAAAAAAGAAAAATAAATCTTTTTTTATTTTTTTTAATTTAATTTTATTTGTAATTCATTTTTTACACTCCATATTCCATTCCCTGCCCCTCCCCATCCACCCTCCCTACCCTATCCACACCCCCACCCCACCTGACCTCTAAACTCTCTGGGGCCTCCAGTCTCTTGAGGGTTAGGTGCTTCATCTCTAAATGAACACAGACCTGGAAGTCTTCTGCTATATGTGTATTGTGGGCCTCATAAAGAAAAAAAAATACTTCTACTCCATACGTACACATTCACACAAACCCTTCCACTCCACATATACACACATGAATTGGGACAAACATTTGGAAGGTCTGAATCATTAAATGAATCGATACTATATATTTTGGGCCAGCTGTGCCCAAACCCAACACCTAGGAAGTAGAGGCAGGCTGATCTCTGTGACTCTGAGACCAGCCTGGTCTACACAGCAAATTCCAGGAATATTAGCATATTCCTAATTAGTTCAGTCTACTAGATGAATCACTATAGTGCCTAGATTGAATAAAGCAGAACCCTGTACCTGTAGAACTACATCTCAATGTCATCAAGGACCAAACTCCACTAATGCTTTCAGACCCAACAATGTGCCTCAGGCCCATGCCATTACCCAACTTGAAGCCAAAGCAGGAAGACCTTAAGTGCAAGCTACATAAGTCTAAGGCTAACTGCATAACCTTGTGTCTCCAAACAACAGAAGGGAAGAGAGGAAGAAGGAGGGGGGAAGACTGAAGGGAAAAAAGAAGAGAAGTTCCATTTATCCACTGACTGTGGGCTCAGTATCAAAGAAGAATACTCCTAACTACTGAAGAGGATATTAAAATACTAAGACTTCCCCCAACTACATGTCTTTGGGGCTGATTTTCTTCATATACTTGAACCAAAATAAGGCATCATAATAAACTGAAGGTAAACAGTAACAAAAGAATCCAAATGTCATCTGTTAAGTAAGATATTAGAGATTTGCAAAACTTCAAAACATGGCTAGGAATATATCTCAGTTGTAGTGTTTTCCTAGTACATAAAAGGCCCTAAGTCAGCCGGGCGTGGTGGCGCATGCCTTTAATCCCAGCACTCGGGAGGCAGAGACAGGTGGATTTCTGAGTTCGAGGCCAGCCTGGTCTGCAAAGTGAGTTCCAGGACAGCCAGGGCTACACCAGGACAGCCAGGGCTACACAGAGAAACCCTATCTCGAAAAACCAAAAAAAAAAAAAAGTCCCTAAGTTGGGCTGGAGAGATGGCTCAGCGGTTAAGAGCACCGACTGTAGTTCTGAAGGTCCTGAGTTCAAATCCCAGCAACCACATGGTGGCTCACAACCATCCGTAATGAGATCTGACGCCCTCTTCTGGTGCATCTGAAGACAACTACAGTGTACTTACATATAATAATAAATAAATCTTTAAAAAAAAAAAGCCCTAAGTTTGATTCTTAGTGCTAATAAATAAATAAATAAATAAAATTTAAAGAATTAAAATAAATAAAATAATGCCCACCTTTCTCACTGAATTGTGTTTAAAGTTGTTTGGTGATTGGTGTTAGGTTTTGGGTGTTTTTGTTGTTTGTTTTAGGTATAGAAACTGGAAAGGTA
The DNA here is from genome assembly GCA_902729485.2 of Mus minutoides. Lineage (NCBI taxonomy): Eukaryota > Metazoa > Chordata > Mammalia > Rodentia > Muridae > Mus > Mus minutoides. The sequence continues at coordinate 13,774 of CACVCL010032481.1, read as the reverse complement.
GCTCAGTGGGTAAATACCTACTGCACACACATGAGGTTGCAAGTACAACAACTACATAAGTATGGGCACAGTGGTTCATACTGAAACCTCAGTGCTGGAGTCAACATGGCAGAGACAGGCAGACACTGGGTACCCAGTTGACCAGCCAACCTAGCTCAAACAGTGAGCCCTATCTTGTCTCAAAAAATAAGGTTGAAAACAATAAAAATAGATTTTAAAAAATACAGGGGCTGGTGAGATGGCTCAGCAGCTAAGAGCACTGACTGCTCTTCCAGCCAACCCAAGTTTCTACACGTGTCTATGCACACATACACAGACACTGGTAAATACAATTCCTAAAAAAGAAAGAAAAACAGGGAGGGAGGGAGGGAGGGAGGGAGGGAGGGATTGAGGGAGGGAGGGAGGGATAGGATAGGGAACACTCAATGTTGACCTCCGGCTTCCAGACGTGTGTGCACAGGTACATACACTCTTATGCATATACACACATATATATACCTATGGTTTGCCTACATGTGTGTCTGTGCACCATGTCCATGCACTACTGCCTTCAGGGGCCAGAAGAGGGAGTCATACCCACTGGAGCTGGGGTTATAGACCTTTATGAGCAACCTGGGTGGTCTTAAGGAATAGACAGTGAGCTTAATTGGTGCAATATTCATTCAAACTCTATAACTTTTTAAAAAATAACTTATTTATTTTTATTTTACATGCATACAAGTCTGTCTGTGTGAAGTTGCAGGATCCGCTGGAACTGTTACAGATCTTTGTGAACTACAGTGTGGGTACTGGGAATTGAACCTGGGTCCTCTGGAAGAGCAACCAGCTCTTGAACCATTGAACCATCTCTCCATTCCCATAACAACTTTTATGGTTTTGTTTTTGTTTTTGTTTTTTTTCGAGACAGGGTTTCTCTGTATAGCCCTGGCTGTCCTGGAACTCACTCTGTAGACCAGGCTGGCCTCAAACTCAGAAATCCACCTGCCTCTGCCTCCCGAGTGCTGGGATTAAAGGTGTGCACCACCGTGCCCGGCTCCATAACAACTTTTAAAAGAGCAAAAAGTAGCCTTATGTTATTTTTTTTACTTTTACCATGTGATTGAACATTCTATTTATATTAATTTTTCTCCTCAATCTATGATGAAGTTTTATACTTTCAAACATTCCCAGGATGTCTTACTATGCAATAATAGCATTACTTTCTCTGCTACCAAATGATTTACTAAACATATTTACTATAGAATAGTTTTCTGCCAGACGTGGTGGTGCAAGCCTTTAATCCCAGCACTCAGGAGGCAGAGGCAGGCGGATTTCTGAGTTCGAGGCCAGCCTGGTCTACAAAGTGAGTTCCAGGACAGGCAGAGCTACACAGAGAAACCCTGTCTCAAAAAACAAAACAAAACAAAACAAAAAATAGAATAGTTTTCTATTTTAAATCCTACTTAATCTAAATTATGTACTCAAAGTACTCCCTCCTTAAATTTGCCTTTCCTTATGTTGATGATCTGTACAGATAGACAGATTATTTGCTGCTCAAACTGTATGAACTCTAGTCTAAATTCAGAAAACAATCCAAGCATCACAGGTGTTACCCGTAAGCCCCCATTGTGGTGCTTACCTGATTTCTAGCACAGATATGGTGCTGGCTCTTCCATCAAGGCAGAATCTTAGGAACTGTATCAGGTTTACTGCTGAGAGACACTGAGGAAGGACAGGGTCGCCTCTGGCAATTCACCTGAGAAAGGAAAAGAATCCTTCACTGCATCAAACCCAGGCTCTAGTCAGCTTTCAGCAACATGGCAGTGAAATAAAATTCTCAGGACAGTTCTGACTTTTTACTAGTTTCTGTGTTTTAATTAAGTGGTGTGAGTGACAGTACAAAAATCATTTTGAAACTACATGTATTATTCCTCACTCTGAAAAGCTGAATACTGTCTATTAACTATAAAATCCCCAGAGATTTTAATTCTACAAAAGCTCTATGGTTCTAAATTTAGCCAAGCAATAAAAACAGTTGGGAGATATGTAATTCCTTTTAATATCTGTGCTTTTATGTTGCCAGGCAGCTATTTCTTCAGTAATCTTAGCACACCCAACCATATAAAAGGAAGAAATACATACAACTGACAGGTTAGTAACTGTGGTAACCAAAATATTTTCTGAGCCAGGTATAGAACTGAGTAAACCAAAATCCCAGCACTTGGAAAGCTGAGGCAGGAACATCAGGAGTTCAAGGCCAGCACTGTCTAGATTAGAGGCTGGAAAGATGGCTCAGGTGCTAAGAGTACCCACTACTCATCCAGAGGACACAGATTTGATTCCTAGCCCTCACATGGCAGCTTACAACCATCTATAGCTCTAGTTTCAGAGCATCTGATATGCTCTCTAGTCTCCATAGGGAGCAGGCACACAAGTAGGGCACAGACACACAAGTAGGTGAAACACCCATACACATAAAATTAAAATAAAATCTAAAAGAAAATGCTATCTACAGTCAGATGGTGGTGGTGATGGTTTAATCCCAACATTTTGGAGGCAGAGACAGGCAGATCTCAGAGTTTGAGGCCAGCCTGGTCTATAAGGAGAGTTTCAGGACAGCCTCTGTCTCAAAAAAACCAAGAGTAGGAACACAGTACTTTGTGCTTACCTTATATGTCACCATATAAATAAGTACTGGTTATTTTCTGTTGCTGTGACAAAACACCATGAACAAAAACCACTTATGGGAAAACACTACCAGGCCAGCCTCTTCCCTACACAGCTCATCCCCCAGAGTCATCAGCCCACCACTCACTCCCCCCAACGAGGGGGTTTAGGTGAGATACTCTACTGCCTAAGTACATCTGGGAATATGCAGTTTTGAGACACACACACAAGCTTATCAAATGAAAACAGTAAAAATAGGTAGGCAGTTAAGAATAAGAAGTAGGGGGTGGAGAGATGGCTCCCTGATTAAAAGCTCCCTGACTAACTACTCTCCCAGAGAACCCAGTTTCAATTCCCACATGGTAGTTCACAACTGTAACTCCAGTTCCAAGGGACCTGACACCCTTGCACAGACATACATGCAGACAAAACGCCCATGTACATGAAATAAACAAATAGCCAGTGCTATAGAGCTACAGCATTTATAGTTAAAAAGAAAAGAAAGTAATCTCCCTGGGAAGGAACTATTCCCCACTAAAAGATCAGGACTCTTTCAGAAGTGACTAACTGCAGGCCCAGGGCAGGTGAAGTAGAGGTAACAATGGGCAAACACGGCGGCGATGCCTGTGGAGGTGCTAAGAGCCTGATGCTGCCAAGAGGACAGAGAAGCCAAGGAGGCTCCCATTAACTAAACTGAGAAGAGTTTAACATTCTCATCCTTTTTTAAAAAGATGTATTTTTATGTGTATTGGTGTTCTGCCTGCATGTTATGTAAGGGTGCCAGATCCTCTGGATCTGAACTTACAGACATTTGTGAGATGCCATGTGGGTGCTGGGAATTGAACTGGGTCCACTGCAAGAGCAATCAGTGCTCTTAGCCATTAAGCCATTTCAACAGCCGCAATATTCATTCTTAACTGATAAGCCATCTCTTCAGCTCCAGATGTCAATACTGTTAGTACTTTTAATGCTGACAAGTAGTGACTACAAAGTATTGAATTTGGGAAGGGAATAAGGTGTCTACATACACTAAGATGTGTGTGCAGTTGGTGGAATTAGACACATGTATGCATGTGAACAGAGGCCTATAGAACAACCTTAGGTGTGTAGCCACTGGCCATGGCCATCTTTTCCAGGCACCGTCTCTTCTATATACACTTGCATACACATACATATACTACACACATGGAGTAAGAAAAATAATAGTAACATATCAACTCTAGAGTACTCATCAAACAAACAGAGAAGGGTATTCTACAAAACAACTCTAGTTAATAAATGGAAAGGGAATGAGACAATCTGAAAATCAACTTTCTGAAATCACCAATTTAATAAAAGTTTCAAATAAGACTTATCAATGGATGCTGAGGACAGTGGATAAAGGTGCTGGTGACTCCTGTACTTGGAGGCAGAGACAGGAGAATTATGAGTTCAGTCATCCTCTATTACACAGTTAAGACTGAGAGCAATCTGGGCTGCTATATGAAACCCTGTCTCAAAACAACAAAAAGTTATTGAGGAAACAAGAATCATAAACCTTAAAATAGCCAACAGGGTGGCTTTATACAGTGAAATCCTATTGAGAATATGACTTTATTCTAGATTGTAAGAGCTAGGATTATAGTATTCTAGGTAAACTCTGTGCTGACTGAGCTATATTGCTATCTCCTATGTATTTATTCATATTTATCCTCCCCCCCAATAGAATTTCACTATGTAAGCCACCATATCAGGTTATTTCATTTAGTAGCCCAAGTTGCTCCTTTGCACTAAAGAAAAGCAATGGTGGTAGCACATACATATAATCCCACAACTCCAACGGCAGAAAGGCAGGAGGATCTATAATTTAAGGTCATCCTCAGCCACATATCAAGTTCCAAGTCCACCTGGGCTACATGAAACTGTCAGGAAAAAAAACAAAAAAGTAAACAAACAAACAAAACCAAGTAGGTCAGGTGGTGTGTTGTACCCCTTTAATCCTAGCACATGAAAGGCAGAGGCAGAAAACTTCTGTTAGTTAAAGGCCAGTCTGGTTTAAATTGAGAGTTCCAGAACAGCCAGGGCTACATTTTTTACTTTTCGAGATCCTGACTCCCCTCTTCCCCACTCCGCTGGCCCCAACCCCTTGTAAAAAGAAGGAAAGAAGGAAGGAAGAGGGAAGAAGAAAAATTTTTAAATAAAAATAAAATGACTCCCACCTCTCCCTCCCTCCCCCCCCCACTTCATTCCAAGACAAGAGTCTCAATCTGCTGCCCAAACTGGTCTTAAATCCTAAGTAGTGGAAGCTATAGGTGAGTGCCACGGTGCCCAGCTTATGAAGAAAAAGGATGTACCTTTAAACAATAACAACAAAAATCTAGCAGAGGACCAGGAAGAGGGCACATGCCTTTAATCCCAGCATTCAGGAGGCACAGACCACCCTGGTCTATACAGAGGGTTCCATTCAGGTCACCCATGCCTACACACTAAGGACCAGTCTTAAGCAAGCAAGACATTTAAATTGTTTTATACAAGACCTGTACCAATAAATCCTCCACTGTCACAGATAACAGAGAGCTCACATATTGGAAGAATGAGAGAAAGGATGGGGAAAGCTTCACAGCTTGCCTTTGCTTCCTGAAAAGCTCCCAGCACGCTACCACCAGAAACACACCTAACCTGCCTTGGAAGCAGAATCTTGACATTTCGCCCCAGTGGTGCCTAGGACGGAACGCCAGACCTCATGCATGCCAAGCTCTCTCAGATAAACAACATGCCCAAAAATCACAAAACTCAGTGATTTTTTTCAAAAGGCGTTTTTGTATTTTTACATCTGCCTCCCAAGTGCTGGGATTAAAAGCATGTGCCACACCACCACCACCCAGCAAAAATTCTTACTCTATTTTTATGATTTGTTTTGTGTGCGTGAGTCAGAAGTCAAACCGAAGGCTTCCTCGGGGCTCTACCCAAGTGAGCTACACCCCTAGTTTCTTCAAAGGACTTTTGCTTTGGTCATGGTGCACTCTGAGGTGCTATGTGAGGGTCAAATGGAGATGTTTAAAATGCCAAGGACTAAATGAGCCTAGCACTCAGACTGCATGGTCAGAACTGAAGACAAAAACACACATATCAGCTTATCATCCAGCTGCTAAGTAAGTCATCAGGGCCACCGGTGGGACTGGACCACTGCATGGGCTGTTTCTGAAATGTCATTGAAGACAACTAACCGGAGACACCAGAAACATGTGGACCTAAACTACAAATCACTGACTACATACTAAATCTATTCAGTAAGACTCAAACTGCAGGGCTGGAGAGAAGGCTCAGCAGTTAAAAGCACTGGCTGCTCTTCCAGAGGTCCCAGCAACCACTTGGCGGCTCACAACCATCTGTAATGGGAGCTGATGCCCTCTTCTAGTACACAGATGTACATGCAGACAAGACCCATCCATATACATAAATAAATCTTTAAAAAAAAAAAGGTCAAATTGCAAGCATGTGTGCATTCTTTCATTCACTCATGCCCACGTGTATCTAGTCAGTGTGTATGAGGAACAATCTTGGACATGAGGGATGTAGCAGTTCATAAAATACGAAAGATACCAGTTCTCATAGGTATTAGGGTGTTGGCATAAGTAAGATTACAGACAAGAAATCAAACAAGGGGCCGGGTGTGGTGGCGCACGCCTTTAATCCCAGCACTTGGGAGGCAGAGGCAGGTGGATTTCTGAGTTCGAGGCCAGCCTGGTCTACAGAGTGAGTTCCAGGACAGCCAGGGCTACACAGAGAAACCCTGTCTCGAAAAACCAAAAAAAAAAAAAAAAATCAAACAAGGTAATTTGAAAAGCTGGTGTTGCCGGAAGTGGTGGTACACGCCTTTAATCCCAGCACTCGGGAGGCAGAGGTAGGCGGATTTCTGAGCTCGAGGCCAGCCTCGTCTACAAAGTGAGTTCCAGGACAGCCAGAGCTACAGAGAAACCCTGTCTGGGGGGGGGGGGGGGGAGGGAACTTGCGCAAAAACTGCACAAATCATTTCAAGCGCCACAGGTGCAATCCCATCAAACACCGACTGTACGCTTGAAAAACTCAGTTCTTTTTGTTTTTAAACTGGGTCTCACTGTGTAGCCCTGGTGGCCTTGAATTCACAGATGTCTCACTGCCTCTGTCTCTGGTATTAAAGTCCTGTCATGGCTGCCTCAAACTTACACTTTCTAATATAAACAGTGATATGACATTAATGCTCAGGGAATGTTTTTGGTTTCTGATTTTGCTTTGTTAACAGCTTGTGGGAGGAGGATGGATGTACAAAACCTTAGAGTCATCTTTCTCTACCATTAGGTGGACTCCAGGCATCACCCTCAGGTTCCCAGGCCTGAGTAACCCTGGTAACCAGGGCCTTTACTAATGATCTAGTAACCAGGGCCTTTACTAATGATCTAGTAACCAGGGCCTTTACTAATGATCTAGTAACCAGGGCCTTTACTAATGATCTAGTAACCAGGGCCTTTACTAATGATCTAGCTTGCCTGCCTTACAAGCTTTTAGAAAAGACAAAGGTGCTTTGAAGATTATGAAAGGCAGGTTTTGATCGTTACTAACAATAAATCTCAGGTCAGTTGGCAGACTTCTTGCCTAGCATGCTTGAAGCCCTGGGTTCAAGGCCCAGAAAAGAGGGAGGGAGGGAGGGAGGGAGGAAATGGGCATAGTAATAGTAGCACATGGCTATAGCATCAGTACTTGAGAAGAAAATGCAGGTTGAAGGGTTATCCCTGGCTACTCAGCAAATTTGAGGTTTGTCTGGGCTACAGGATATACTGTCCAAAATATAATAATAAAGGAGACCAGCAAGATGACTTAGCAGTAAATGCATTTGACAGTCTTAGTTGGATCCCCAGAACCCACATAAAAGAGGATTACTAACCAACTCCTCCAGTTATTCTCTACCCTCCACATACAAACCATGCACGCATCCACGACTACACACCCTATACATACAATAAAATAATATAAACATACAATAAGTAATGACAAACTGCAGCAAAGTGATGTATGACACAAAATATACCAATATACCCAAAGTGGTACATCCAAACCAGTTAGTGAAGGTAAAACAGCTTATTGCATTATATTAGAACTAGCCAGATCTGGTGGCATGCAAGCCTAATCTCAGCACCCAGGAGGCTGAGGAAAGGGACCAAAGGCTAGCCTGGGCTATACAGAGTATAAATAAATCTGACTTACATTACTATTTCTATAATTAACAAATTTCAACATTGTCTGATTTTCTTTAAACCTAAGAGAAAAATGCCAAAGAATCTCAAAAGAAAGACCAAATTAAGAAAATTTCCTATCTGCTTGTAAAAATAAAGTCACAGATAATAGAAGGAATGGACAAAGTACTTCAACAGAGAGATAGGGCAAGTGTTCTGCATATCCCAAAGCACTTAGAGAGCCTGCTTCTTTTATTCTCAAACTCAATGAAGGGGAATGGGGCAGGCTTGGGGGGGGGGGGGGGGGGGATAGGAGTACCAAGTGTTCTCTAAGACCAAATTCTCCACTGTTAAAGGAAGCTACTTTTATAGTTTTAAGCTCAACTGTTATCTACACAGATAGAGGACCATTACCTTCCATCAAACTGAATACTCATACTGAGACCAGCCTGCTCACTGACACCAAAGCAGCACGAACTGAATCTCAGCATGCTATGAATGAGTCTCACAGGAGATCTAAGGCCATGTACACAGCCTTGAGACAGTGAGAGCACTTGTTGCTCTTGAAGAGGACTGGGTTTGGTTCTTAGCACCCACATGACAACTCGTAACTGCCTCAACTTCAGGTCCAGGTGATCCTGTGCCCTTGTGGCCTCTGCAGGCACCAGGCCTGTAATGGCACAAATACATGCATATAAAATAAAATAAATCTGTCAAAGAGAGAAAGAGAGAGAGAGAGAGAGAGAGAGAGAGAGAGAGACTAACCACGTAAAAGATCTTGCTTTCCCTTCTCCTTTACCTCAGAAAATATCCCAAGAAGTGGGAAAATACCTTACAAAATCCTGCCAGAAGTTCACTACAAGAAAGAACTCGAGAACACAGCCAGGCTGAGTAGTCCCTGCCGGTTCCCCAGCTGTTTGGGAGGCTGAAACAGGAGGCTCAAAGGAGTCTAAGAGTTCCTGGGCAGCCTGGGCACCAGCAGGCCCTCTCACCAAGTCAGCTAGTAAACACTCAATCTGTTGAGCTGCACCATACAAGCGCCAAACAAAAAACCAAACCTGTCCTTCTCACAGAAAAGACTAAAACTCACAGAAAGTGGACAGGTGACAAGAAGTCAGCAGAAAAATTAGAAGGAATCACACAAATCCCCGGCCATGCAGATAACTAAGGAAATGTCAAGTTACAACTTTATAAGGGAAAGGTGATCCAAGAACACAAAGCAAGTGCAGCCTCTGGGAAAAGCGTGCTAGAGTGTTATAGCAATAACCAGGTGGTCAGTGTACACTTTAGGGGAAACTGGTGTTGCAGAACTGCAGTGTTACAGACACATGCAGTGTTACAGACACATGTAAAGACTTAGTTTTTCCATGGCAGTGGTGGCGCATGCCTGTAATCCCAGCACTTGGGAGGCAGAGGCAGGTGGATTTCTGAGTTTGAGGCCAGCCTGGTCTACAGAGTGAGTTCCAGGACAGCCAGGGCTACACAGAGAGACCCTGACTCGAAAAACAAAACAAAACAAACAAAAAAGCAAACTCAGTTTTCAGCAGGACATAATGTATATTTCAGCAGGGCACACATGTAATTCCAGAGCTCAAGACATTCAGACAGGAAGACTGCTGAGTTTGAGACCAGCTTGGGCTAGAGTAAGACTCTGTCTCAAAGTTATTAATTTAACAAAGACGAGGAGAACTAGGTTAACTCTGAAGAGGAAGCCATCCCCTCTTCAGATTCCTTTCCACTAAAAAAAAAATTGTTTTGTTGTTGTTGTTATTTTGGTTTTTTGTTTTGTTTTGTTTTTTGAGACAGGGTATTGCAGGCTGTCCTTAAATTCTATCTGTAGTGGAGGAAGATCTTAAATTTCTGCTCCCCCTGCCTCCGCCTCCAGAGTGCTAGTACCACAGCCCAGGGCTTTGTGCATGCTAGGTAAACACTTTGCCAACTCGGTTATAATCTGCTCAACGCATACAATTTTTAATCACACTTATTTACTTATTTATTCATTTTTGCTACTGTTGATTTGCTATTTTTGAGACAGGATACTGTGTCAGAACCCAAGTTAACCTTGAGTTCTACCCTATACTACTGGTTGGCCTCAAACTCGGGATCACTGGTGTTGTGATCCCTGGCTGTCCTAGACCAGGTAGGCCTCAAACCCAGAGATCCTCCTGTCTCTGCCATGAGTGCTGGGATTAAAGGAGTGTACCACCACCAGACTGGAATTGCAACTCTTTTTTTGTTTTGTTTTGTTTTTTGTTTTTTCGAGACAGGGTTTCTCTGTGTAGCCCTGGCTGTCCTGGAACTCACTTTGTAGACCAGGCTGGCCTCGAACTCAGAAATCCGCCTGCCTCTGCCTCCCGAGTGCTGGGATTAAAGGTGTGCTCCACCACGCCCGACATTGGAATTGCAACTCTTAAAAGTTTATTTTTTGCTGACATTTCATCAGCAAGGTTCTCTGTTCTAGAAATCACTGTGGAAATTAGCTTCTGGAGAGGAAAAATACATCTAAAAAGTGAAATGAAATAACCTAATTCACAACTTTCCACATCTACTCCAACTTTTATCTTAATGCCCGTGTCTTGTGGAGTGGGGGCTTTACTGAAGAGAGGAAAGGTGCTTTGGAAAGAGAGGCTGCAAATGACCGGCCTGTCAATCTAACTATCTGAAAATACAATAAAATGCTAGGGATCTGTGATGGTGGTACTTGTCGCACCGGCCGGAGCCTTCAAGTTGCCTACAAACATCAGCCAGGGCTGCAACTTCTCAAGTCCTTTTGGAGGTGGGTGTGGGAATACAAGGCCACCCCTTCACTCGGTTTTAATGCAGGTTCTGGGTGTGTGGTTGGGTCGTTCCTCACCATTATGCAAAAACAATTCACTTTGTTAGGGCAGAGTTACTAATCTCTGCGGTTACTAGGCTAATGGTGACAGACGTTGAAGGCTGTTTAGCCCTACGAGAAAGCACCAGTTTGAGCTTAGCTCAGTCCCAACTTTTTGGAGCTCCAGGACATCTGCCCGCAGGAGCCAACTCAAAGCTGCGTCCAGCCACGAACTCCAAACGGACAGGTGGACGAGCGCTCGGCGCCTCTGCTCTCTGGCGCAGCCAGGGACACCGCACTGCCCGGTCCCTCGCTCGGCCACAGGTGGCGCCGCCCCCTCCCCGCCGCCCGCGGCCCCAGCTCCGCGCGCTCCCGCGGCCCGACCCTTCCCGGGCTCCGCGAGGCGGCCCGACCCGGCCCGCCGCCCGCACCCCGCCCGCGGCCGCCACGCCCCCTGCCCGCGCGCCGCCCGCCCCCCGGCCCGAGGTGGTCTCACCTCACGGGGGCCAGCGCGGGGAGGGCGCCCGGTGTCCGCCCGCCGCCCGGGCCCACGGCCGCTCGGCTGCGGCTCGGCCCCGACGGCCGGCGGCGGCGGCGCGCTTCTGGGGGCGGGCTCTCCTCGGAGGGGGTCTCCCCGGGCCCGGGGCGGGGAGGCAGGGGAACGGGGCGGGGGAGGGGAAGGGGGCTCGGGAAGGAGGGGGGAGAGGGGAAGAGAAGGGGCCCAAACCCGGAGAGGGAGAGAAGGGGGGAGGGGGAGAAGCAGAAGGGGAAGAAAGGCCCGGAGTCCGCCCCCCGCTGCGGCCTGCGCGCTACGTCACCACGTCCGGCGTGGTCGTCAGCGCGTCCTGCGCCGCTCGCGTCCCTGCTTCCTGTGTGCGTCTCCCCGGCCCCGCGGGTGTTCCCTCGCCGGCGCGCGCCCTCGCCTTCCCATGGGCACGCGCCCTGCGCTCCCGCCTGCCCTGGGCGCGCGCGCTCCCTCCTCGTCTCCCCTCGGCGCGCGCTCCCGCGCGTAGCCCGCTGCCCGGCTCACCGCGTTCCCTCAAGGGCCCCGGAAGCCCCGCTTGTCCCGAGGTCGCTCTCACAGCCACTCTAGACTTCAGCTCGCGGCCAAGGCCCGCTGTATACTCTGCAGCCTTCCTGGCTCGGCACTCCAGGGACTTTAATTAGGGCGGTAACTTGGGAGGGGCAGGGGGCGAGGAGGGCTTACTGTGTAGCCCAGCCTGGCTTTACTATGTAGCCCTGGTGAGCCTCGACTTCCCAGTCCTTTCCCCTCAGTCTTGTTAAGACTGGTATCTCTGATGGGTTCTACCACCGCTAGCTAGGACTGCAACTCCTGCACCCAAAATAAAGCTCATGGTTTTTGTTTTGGTCTTGAGGAATCTCTAGGTATCCCTCACTGTATTGGAATGCACAGTGCTTGTAGACCAGGCTGGCCTCGAACTTACGAGATCCTCCTGCCTCTGCCTCCTCACTGCTGGGATTAAAGTTGTTTTGCGAAGTTATCAGTTAAAAATCACATTCCTGTGCCCTTTCAAAGATGCAGTTCTTTTATTTGGAACAATCATCTTAAATTTCTAAGCTCCCCTAACGCACTCTGCAAAGCATTTCCAGGACAGCAAGGGCTATTTTTTTTTAAAAAAACTCTACCCACCCACCCCTCTTTTTCTCTATTCTAGGTAGAATCAATCTACTTAGGGATTAGGTACTTTGTGTGTTAGGTACTTTGGGTTGGTTTACAAACCTTAAGGAAGCAGGGGAGGGGACTGAGGGAGACCCTCCTCAGCAGTTAACAGCCCTGTTGCTTATGGGAAATGGGTAGGCTCTCAGCACCCACATGGCAGCTCACAACCATCCATAACACTATGTACATACATTCATAGAGTCAGAACACTTCTACAAATAAATAAATCGGGTTTTTTTGTTTGGTTGTTTGGTTGGTTGGTTTTTTGAGACAGGGTTTCTCTGTATAGCCCTGGCTGCCCTGGAACTCACTTTATAGACCAGACTGGCCTCGAACTCAGAAATCCGCCTGCCTCTGCCTCCCGAGTGCTGGGATTAAAGGCGTGCGCCACCACGCCCGGCTTTTTAATGTAGTCTTAACTGGGTGGAATTCTACCGCTAGTTACTAGAACGGGGCAGGGTGTGGGGGTGCTAATTACAGTTCACTGTAAGTGGTTATTGGTGCTCTGTGGGGAAAGAAAGAGCAATTAGTTCTTCGAGGTAAAAATCGTCAAACTTCAGAAAAACCACAGGCAAACTTTCAGCTAGCCTTAAAAAATATAAATAGGGTTTTGTCGTTTGTTGGGCAGGGAAGAATGGAGGAGATTCAGCGGAGTCATAGAGGTGTGTAGGGGATGCGGGTGTGGGGGGGGAGTGGTGAGGATTCTCGAAGTGTTAGTATGGAGATGTGTACATGCTAGGTAAGGCTCTGCCACTGCACTATATGCAGTGAAGAGGTAGGCAATTTATCTTTTTTTCAAAGGCCATCAAGAACCAGCTTGTCAAGTTGATGGCAGGAGGCAGCATTGGAAATGTAGAATATGCACCTCTCTGTGTCTAACATTTCTATTGTCTTCAAATGTTGCATACTGTTAGTGCATGTGTTTAATAGATGTGGGAATCTGAGGCTTAGTAATTCAAAGTCTCAGCTACCAAACTGAGTTTAACCGTGGCACTCACAGAGCGGAACAGCGGCAGCTGGAGAGTGATGGCTCACGCCATCAATCCTAGTACTGAACGGACAGAGGCAGGAGGTCCGATTCCAGTCAGAAACCAGCCCAGTTGACACAGCAAGTTCTGGTACAGCCAGGGATACACAGAGAGACAGGATACACAGGCCCTGTCTCAAAAATGGGCTAGTGGGAAGTGTAACCAGAAGAAGCTAGGCCTGGTATCAGGCACCCGCAGTCTATACTATTCAGGAGGCTGTGCACACAGTACTGGTAAAGCCCAGAAGTTCAATGGTGGCCTGGTCAACAGAGCAGTAAATACCCTGTGCATTTAAGATAGCCAGAAGTAAAAATAAAAGGCGTGTAATAGTGTGAGGGGGGGGGGCGGGGGAGTAGTAGGAATTGGACCTGCATGTTAGTCAAGTGCTTTTACTCCAGTTATATTCAAAATCTTT
>CACVCL010032480.1:0-16286 GCA_902729485.2 Mus minutoides | reverse complement strand
CCACATGGTGGCTCACAACCATCCGTAAGGAGATCTGGCACCCTCTTCTGGAGTGTCTGAAGACAGCTACAGTGTACTTACATATAATAAATAAAATAAATTTATAAAAAAAAAAAATAAATAAACCAAAAAAAAAAAAGTAGTCTAAGTAAAGCAAACTGGTGCATACCAGTAATCCAAGTACTCAGGAGGCCAAGTTAGGGAGATTTCAAGTTTAAATCCAGCATGGTGTTCATAAGGAAACATCATCTTTACGTAGCCCAGGCCAACTTCCTGCTTCAGTCTCGCGAGTGCTGGGCTTACAGCTGTGAGTTCCCACAGCCAGCCATGTGCATTCTTTCTAAAGAACAGGGTGATTGCAGAGATACAGACTTGTACCGTGAGTCTGTGAGAGTACAACCTCTGCCTGTGGTGTTTGCCAATGATGACAGCCAGAAGAGGTGTTTTCTTTCTGTTGTGATAGAACACCCTGACTAAAGTCGACCTAGGGAAGAAAAGATTTATTTTAATTAAAAATTCCACCCATAAACCTGGCGTGGTGGCACACACCTTTAATCCCAGCACTGGGAGGCAGAGGCAGGTGGATTTCTGAGTTCAAGGCCAGCCTGGTCTACAAAGTGAGTTCCAGGACAGCCAAGGCTATACAGAGAAACCCTGTCTCAAAAAACCAAAAAAAAAAAAAAAAAAAAATCCCACCCAGGACTGGGCATGGTGGCACAAGCCTTTAATCCCAGTACTTAGGAGGCAGAGGCAGGCAGATTTCTGAGTTCGAGGCCAGCCTGGTCTACAGAGTGAGTTCCAGGACAGCCAGGGTTACAGAGAGAAACCCTGTATCAAACAACAACAACAACAACAACAACAACAACAACAAAAAATCTCACCTAGGTTATAGTAAAGTCCTTGCAGGGACATTGAGGCAGGAGCTTGAAACAGTCCCCAGTCAAGAAAACAGACTGGCCAGGCGTGGTGGCCCATGCCTTTAATCCCAGCACTCAGGAGGCAGAGGCAGGTGGATTTCTGAGTTCGAGGCTAGCCTGGTCTACAAAGTGAGTTCCAGGACAGCCAGGGATATACAGAGAAACCCTGTCTCAAAAAACAAACAAAGAAGAAGAAGAAGAAGAAGAAGAAGAAGAAGAAGAAGAAGAAGAAGAAGAAGAAGAAGAAGAAGAAGAAGAAGAAGAAGAAGACAACGACAGACTGAATGCTCTGCCCACTCTCTACCCGCACATGGCCTAGGACTCATTCCTACCCTGTCACACTTGTTTTGTCACTGGAGAAATGGAGATTAGGTGTCCCAACCACTGCATCCTTGGGACGGAACCGTCGTATGCCAACCCCTGAAGAACAGCACGGGAGAAACCAGGGCTCATTACACTAGGTCAGAGGAGTCGAGAGGACGGGGACTCGCGGTTTCAAGTATTCGTAGTTGAAGGCAAGGGTCCGAGTGTCAAGCTGTCGAGACAGTTAGGTCACTCAACGAATACTAGGGAAAGGAGGACGCTTTCTACCTCGATTACTACGACCGTCACCGGTCTAGAACTGATTCTATGGGACACGTTACGGAGAGCACTTGTCCTCTGATGCCTGGGTGCCACATGTCTCTGCATCCTTCACTCTGTTGGCCAAGATCCACACTGAAACTGTGCCCCTCGGTAGAATACATAAATGATCAGCGGATTCTCTGTTGATGTCAGGAAACTGAAGAGCGATTACCCTCCCTCCACCTCATGGGCTCTAGTGTCTGATGATCATGAACTTGTTCGCATCATTTTTCAGAGCAAGTGACCTTGCACCTTCGCAGTACAGGCCAGTGACCTCAAGCTCACAAAGCACCTGCTACCCCACGGTTTTCATCTTCATCCTCAGCTGCTATGATTGTGATGAAAGCCCTGCCAGCCCCGAGTGGAGGGAGAGAAGACAGGTTCGCAAATCCATCTCCTGTGCAAAGGTTCATCACCACCTCTCTGAAGCTTATTATGACATGGCTCTGGAGGGGAAAGGATGACTTTGAAGCTCCTCAGACTTTTTGCTTTTTAGACCCTGAGATGATACGTTGCCAATGATAGGGACATTTTAAAGTTTTTGTTACATTTACCTATTGTGTGTGTATGTGTGTGTGTGCACATGTGTGTGTGTGTATAAAAGGACAACTTGTGGAAGTCATTCTCTTCTCCCATCTGAGTGATTGAACTCTGATCCTTGACTTGGACAAGCACTTTTATGTACTAAGCCATTTCACTGACTCTGCAGGCAACTATTTAATAGTATTTCACACAGTAAAGGACAACATTTTAAAACTGGAGACAGGGTTTCATGTGTCCCAAGCTGGCTTAAATTTGGTAAGTAGCTGAAGATGACCTTGAACTCCAATCTTTCTATCTCTTTCTCTCAAGTGCTGGGATTAGACATGAACATCAGCCTTTCAGGCTGTACCTTGCCTGGGCAACTCTATTTTACAGACAACACTTGGCTCCATTTTAGTGCAAATGCAGAGGCAGAATGGATCTGAACTTACACACACACACACATGTGGACACCACACATGTGAGGCACAGACTGACCACTTATTCCAAAAAATATGAAGTAGGCTGAGACCATAGGAGCACACAGGCACATTAACAATACATCAGTGCCTGGGTAGTGGCACTTTAATACCAACACTCAGCAAGCAGAGGTAGGCAGATCTCTGTGAGTTCAAAGCCAACCTTGTCTATACCGTGAGGTCCAGGACAGCCAGGCCTATAAAAAGAAGCTCTGTCTCAAAAAACCAAACCAAAAGCCGGGTGGGGTGTCACGCCTTTAATCCCAGCACTCGGGAGGCAGAGGCAGGCGGATTTCTGAGTTCGAGGCCAGCCTGGTCTACAAAGTGAGTTCCAGGACAGCCAGAGCTACACAGAGAAACCCTGTCTCGAAAAACCAAAAAAAAGGGGCTGGTAAGATGGCTGAGCGGGTAAGAGCACCCGACTGCTCTTCCGAAGGTGATAAGTTCAAATCCCAGCAACCACATGGTGGCTCACAACCATCCGTAACAAGATCTGGCTCCCTCTTCTGGAGTGTCTGAAGACAGCTACAGTGTACTTACATATAATAAATAAAATAAATCTTTAAAAAAAAAAAAAAAAACAAACCAAACCAAATAAACAACCCTACATACTGTGTGCGTTAAAGGACAAAAAGACAGAAGTTTTCATGTGTCCCCAAGGCTCCAGACTAGCTTGGCCCTCACTGCTGATGTGGTTTACTTGACTTGATATCTGTCATCCATGTGTTTTACCCAGTTCTCCACAGTCCCATGATCTTGTACCTCATATCCGTGGCTTCCACAGGGAGTAGAAATCGGGAGTAGATTAGTGGTTCACCTCCGTGTGAGATGTAGTCATGAGGGATCTGGAGAGGTAGCTTAGTGATTAAGATCACCTGCTGCTCTTGCAGAAAGCCAGATTCAGTTTCCAGCATCCATATGGTAGCCCACAATTATCTATAACAACAGTTATATAGGATCCAATGCCCTCTTCAGTCCACCATAGGTACCAGGCATGTACATGGTGCACATACATACACACATGCAGGCAAAACCATACAATACATTTAAGATGTTTTTACAGCTCTATCTCTAAATCTTATCAGTATTAGGATGTGAAGNAAAAAAAAAAAAAAAAAAAAAGAAGTGCATGCTGAAAGGAGCCTGATATGGCTGTCTCCTGAGAGGCCCTGCCAGAGCCTTACAAATACAGAGACAGATGTTCACAGCCAACTATTGGACTGAGTGTGGGGTCCCTAATAGAGGAGTTAGAGAAAGGACTGAAGGAGCTGAAGGGGTTTCCAACCTGATAGGGAGAACAACAACATCAACCAACCAAACTCCCCAGAACATCCAGGGACTAAGCCATCAACAAAGGAGTACACATGGCTCCAGCTGCATATGTAGCAGAGGATGGCCTTGTCATGCATCAGTAGGAGGAGAGGTCCGTGGTCCTATGAAGGCTCTATAGATGCCCCAGTGTTGGGGAATAGAGATTTGGGGAGGTGGGAGTGGGTGGGTGAGTGGGTAGAGGAACACCCTCATAGAAGCAGGGGGAGGGAGGATGTGATAGGGTGTTTCCGGAAGGGAGGGAACCAGGGAAAGGGGATAACATTTGAAATGTGAATAAAGAAAATATCCAATTAAAAAAAACATCCACACACATCTGTAGTCCCAGCACTTGGGAAGTAAAGGCAGGACTACCAGGGGTTCCAGGTCATTCTCAGCTACATAGTAATTTCTTGGTCCCCTTGGGCGATAATGAGATATAAGATTCTGTCTCAAACAAACAAACAAAAAAGAATCAGTAATTTTTTTTTCGTTTTTTTTTTTTTTTTTTTTTTTTTAGAGACAGGGTTTTTCTGTTTAGCCTTGGCTGTCCTGGAATATTTTTTTTTTTTTCTTGACAAGTTTTCTCTGTATAGCCCTGGCTGTCCTGGAACTCACTTTGTAGACCAGGCTGGCCTTGAACTCAGAAATCTGGCTGCCTCTGCCTCCCAGGTGCTGGGATTAAAGGCGTGTGCCACCACCACACAGTTTAGAACCAGTAATTTTAAAAACACTTTAGAAACAAATCTTCAGGTCCGGCTGATAAATTTCACAGGACAATTCTGCCAAATGCTTGGATTAGAATTAATGCCCATTTTCTTTCCAGAGTTTTTATGATGCTGGAATTAACCTGATATTGAAGCACCCGTGCGCGCGCGCGCGCGCGCGCGCGCGCGCGCGCGCGAGAGAGAGAGAGAGAGAGAGAGAGAGAGAGAGAGAGAGAGAGAGAGAGATAACCAACCAGCAGGGGTGTGCGGTGGTATTTACTTGTAATCCCAGCACTTGAAGTCAGAATTACCACAACTTCAAGGCCAACCTGGTTGCAGGTCAGAGGCTATA
Source organism: Mus minutoides (assembly GCA_902729485.2). Lineage (NCBI taxonomy): Eukaryota > Metazoa > Chordata > Mammalia > Rodentia > Muridae > Mus > Mus minutoides. Next base: position 11,377 of record CACVCL010032480.1, on the reverse strand, counting down.
AAGTGGAGCTCAATCTCAAAAGAGGGAGAGAAAGAATGTGAATCACAGCCCAGTATCTTTTGTTTTTAATTTGTTTATTTATTATGTATACAGTGTTCTGCCTGCATGGATGCCTGCAAGCCAGAAGACACCAGATCTCATTATAGATGGCTGTAAGCCACCATGCGGCTGTAAGGAATTGATCTCAGGACCTTGGGAAGGGCAGCCAGTGCTCTTAACCTCTGAGCCAGCTCTCCTGCCCAGCCCAATATCTTTTACAAGCATGAATATAATAAGCCAATATGAAGACAGTGTTACTTCATGACTAAATTACCTCTTTCTAGAGATGGATAACTGGCTCACTGCTTGTATATTAATCAGTGCTGTCTAACACATTAACAAGCTACAGAGAAAACCTACACAATAATATTAATTGATCGTTAAAGTATGTGATATAAGCCTGTACTCATGCATGTCATGGATGGCTGTGAGCCAACATGTGTTGCGGGGATTTGAACTCAGGACCTTGGGAAGAGCAGTCAGTGCTCTGACCCACTAAGCCATCGCTCCAGCCCTGTATATTTCATCATGTAGTTACATAGTGTCTTTACCAAACTGTTCTCCATGATGGCAAGGATTCCCTTGGTTTTAGTAAGCAGTTTCTAGGCTAAAACAGGCTATTCAACTACATGGGAATCAAGTGTGCTTGTAATACCTATCTAGGGCAGAGACTCACAGGGCACATGAATTTAGGGTGATAGCAGCGGTGGGCATTTATTTCTTCAGTAAATATTGCTTTGATGAATTTGTTTTCCATCCTCAGATCTTTGTGACTTACTGTTCCCAATCTGTCTGTCTGTCTTTCATTTTTTTCTGATAATTCTCCGACTAAAGGAAATTGTTCCACTATAGATAGAGAGTGCTCTCCCAGGACTGTCTTCAGTTTTTTTTTTTCTTCCTTTTAGGTTTTTCGAGACAAGGATTCTCTGTGTACCCCTGGCTGTCCTGTAACTCAGTATGGCCTCAAACTCAAGAGATCTGTCTGCCTCTGCCTCCCAAGCGTTGAGATTAAAGGTTCATCCTGTTTTAGTGTTTCTCACTGAAGTGCATTCTCACTGACCTGGCTTCTTTGCTCTCCCCACCTTTTAGGACTTAACTGTCCCTATTTTGCAGGTAGCCTGGCCTTCTACAGCTAACTGCACCATCAGCTTCCATTATTAGTACTTTCTGTAAATGGTTTTTTTTGGTTATTTATTTAGAGACAGGGTCTCTATTGCAGCTCTGGCACTCGTAGACCAAGCCTGCCTTCACTCACAGTGATCCCCCTGCCTCTGAATCCTGAGAACTGGCATGAGCAACCATACTTAGCATTCTCGGCAGATGTTCAACAGGGTAGCTTCATACTTGTGAAGACAGGTTTTTCTGGACATGTTCTAGAATCGTCTGCTGTACCAGACGTAAAAAACAGGAATTAGTTGCCCATTACTAAAGACTACCTCACTGATTTGATTCCCTATAGAAAGAGCTGAACACAAGTCTGATTCCTGCCCCAACCCCGCACCTCATTTTTTTGATGCATGGTTTGTACACGTAGCCCTGGCTGTCCCAGAACTCTCTTTGTAGACCAGGCTGGCCCCAAACTCAAGAGCTCCGCCTGCCTCTGCCTCCCGAGTGCTGGGATTACAGGCGTGCACCAACACCACGCTAGGCGAGCCTGATTCCCTTTCTCCCGTTAGCAGGAAACGCAGAGATTGCTGGAGACCACTTAAACATTTCAAACGTCCCCTCTTCGTGGGGAAGGAAGCCGCTTTCTTTCCGACCCGTTCTCTTTCCTAGGGCCGGCCGGCCGCCACCACTCTCCCCAGGTCTGCAACTCACTACGGAAGCTGAGACTTTTCACCAACGGAGTCGAACGCTGACGACGACGGGGAACAAGCAAGACCGGCACGCTCATCTTCCGGCATTAGTTCCCAGTAGGGAACTATTTTTCCGGTACACTCTGGGCGTTCCAACTCTTTTCAGAAGAGCTTCCGGTTTCCACCCATCTACTTCCGCTGTCCCCACCTCTTTTCTTCCGCCACCCGGATATGAGCCGTTCTCGCGAGAGCCGTCCCTCTTTCTAAGCCGGGTGCTCCGTCAGGTAGGTTCGCGGGCCGCAATGTGGCCGCGGTTTTTCGCAGACTTTGGGGGGACAGACGCTTGGGGGGCGTCCGGGGCGGCAGAGCCTGCTCCCCGGGGTGGGATGCAGCGGATTATCCGCCTTGTGCCCGTAGATGGCCCCGGCTCTGGCGGCCCGCTCCCCGGGTGACCGGCGGCACCTTCCTCCCCTCAGGACGAAGCCATGTTCAGCTCGAGCGCCAAGATCGTGAAGCCCAATGGCGAGAAGCCGGACGAGTTCGAGTCTGGCATCTCTCAGGTGAGCTTGTCGCCCGGGTTTTCCCCACTCCCACGTCGCGATCGCGCTTGACCTCGGGGTCCCCTGACTCCCCGGCGTGGCGCCCACGGTCTCTGTCTCCCCAGGCGCTGCTCGAGCTGGAGATGAACTCCGATCTCAAGGCGCAGCTGCGGGAACTCAACATCACCGCAGCCAAGGTGAGCGGCGACTCCGGGGTGGCTGACAGCCTTCGTTACCGGGGCGAGGGACAGGAGGGCAGCAGACAGGGACTTCCATTGCAGGGCAGGCTCACGTTTAAGTCCATGCTGTTTTCTGCACTTGATTGCTGGACATTTTTTTTTTTCTCTCTTCCCCACTGACATAAACCTGAACATTTTGGAAGTGTCTAGACCCAGTACGACTCCAAACTGGGCAGTCGTTTGAGCATCAATGGGTGTTTTCTGAGTTTGGCGTTTTGGTTTTGTTTTAATATTTATTTTGGAAGTTATTAGTATCTTCTCTTAATGTACATGCGCCTTGTGTGTTCCTGGAACTCGAATTACAAATAAATGGTTGTGAGTGCTGGGAACTGATACCCAGGCCATGGTGAATTTAAAGTTGACCTTTATAGATGGTTCAATCATGTTGGGAGATCCAGAGGTAGCACATGGCCAGGGTTATGGTCTAACCGACCAGACTCACCAGACAGTCTCTTGTAACCTAGGCCGGTCTCCTGACTTGCTTTTAGTTGAGGCTTGCCTTGAACTCCGCCTTGCTGCCTCTACCTCTCCAGTGCTAGGATGATGGGCATAGCTCTCTGCTGGCCTTTTGGTGTCTCTTGTAGAGAGTCACTGGGTTTGTGTGATTACATTTTAGTGACCTCTTCAGGGATTTTCCACCTTAGAACCTCAGCACCTCAAAATGAGGGTCAGGTTTTAACTTGTGAACCCCTAGGCTATGTTCAAACCATAGGAGAAGGTTTGAGGGGGGAGTTGTTTCAAGCTGGTTGTGGCAGAACATATTAATCCTAGCACTTAGGAGGCAGAGGCAGGTCTACAAGGACTCTCCCTCAGAAGGGGGTGGGTTCTTGATTCAGGTGGTATTTGGCTGTGACTGATGCCATTTGAGTGGGGAAGATGGAGGTTACGGACTGAAAAATGAGTTTTTTTTTTTTCCTCCTAGGAAATCGAAGTTGGTGGTGGTCGGAAAGCTATCATAATTTTTGTACCAGTTCCTCAGCTTAAATCTTTCCAGAAAATCCAAGTTCGGCTAGTTCGTGAATTGGAGAAAAAGTTCAGCGGGAAGCACGTAGTCTTCATTGCTCAGGTATCTGCTCAGTTGCCTCTGTTCTGGATTTCTGGGGCTTAAGTTCTGTTGGGAGGATGCTGGCAGCCCTGTTAGTGTAAAGCTTGGTGTGTAGGGTGTTGGGTGAGAGTGGGGAAGTCTGCTGGTTCTAGGAGCAGCAGGCTGGAGGTGCCGGTAAGGGACAGGGCTTGAGTTGAGGGTTGGCTTTGGTGCACCTGCAGGGTGAAGTAGGGCTGGTGGGAAAGGGGATGCATTTCAGTGTGCTGAGTGGTGGGCTGTTGTGAATGTGGCGACAGGTATTTTTGTACTTTAAGTAGTTGAGAATTGTTGGCTTTATATCAGCTCATTGTTTTGTGTTTTTTTTTTTTTTTTACAATTCACTTTAAAGAGGAGGATTCTGCCCAAGCCAACCCGGAAAAGCCGTACGAAAAATAAGCAAAAGCGCCCCAGAAGGTGAGTGTTCTCCATTGCCTTGGCCATGTTCCCCCACACCTCACAGTTCCTCAGGATGGGGAGTCTGTCATTACATGTGTGTTGGGAGTCATTCTAGATGGAAAGTTTGAGTGGGTTCTCATACAACGCTGTGTGGTGGCTGTTGAAGTACACTGTAGCTGTCCTCATACTCCAGAAGAGGGCATCAGATCTCATTACGGATGGTTGTGAGCCATCATGTGGTTGCTGGGATTTGAACTCAGGACCTTTGGAAGAGCAGTCGGTGCTCTTAACCACTGAGCCATCTCGCCAGCCCAACTATTTAGTTCTTAATTGGGGATAAAAATTTGTGTAGCTGAGGTGCTGGGATGGTTTTGAGGTGTTGGCGGGCAGGGCATGGGTGGGTTTCCTGGTGCTAGGATGACAGGGCTGTATCATTGCTCTTTAAAGGTGCTGACAGTTCACACATCTGTTGATGCTGTAATTATATCAGACTGTCCCTGCAGACCCTCACTGCCAAAAGTGGTTTTCCCTTGTAACTGGTCAAGGCAGTCTACTCTTGAGATACCTACTCTTGAGAGGTGATGCTTTTGAGACAGTGAGCCCTGAACTTGCTGTGTGGCCAACATTGCCCTTGAACTCCTGTCTTGTCGGGTACTGGGAATACAGGTGCACACTACTATCTATGCCCTATGTGTTAATGGTAAAAATTTGTCTTAATTCAGTCTTGTTTTGAAAGCCATTGGAAAATAGTTGGAAATTGGGAATGTGGATAAATTCTGTGTCTGCCAGAAGGGGAGAGGGGTAATGGTCACAGCTGAATCCACAGTCTTTAGTGAGCTGCTGGAGTGGTGGGATTTTTGCCATGGTACTTGGTGGTTCTTGGAGCCTGGTCACATGAAGTAGCGCCTGTGTGGCGGGGCTAAGATTGCCTGCCATGACTGCAGTGTTCAAGTGACCTTAGTGAATTCTACTCTTGACCCCAGATCCCTGGCAGGGTGTGGTGGTCCTATACTAATGTCTCCAGGTTCCAGCTTTGTTACTCTGGAATTTTGAGTTAACTCTTAGACTTTGAGTCTGTTTTGTTTTAAGGGAGCAAGTGTCCATGTTGGTACACCTATTAGTGTGTTAAGAATGTGCTCTGAGCCGGGCGTGGTAGCGCACGCCTTTAATCCCAGCACTCGGGAGGCAGAGGCATGCGGATTTCTGAGTTCGAGGCCAGCCTGGTTTACAAAGTGAGTTCCAGGACAGCCAGGGCTATACAGAGAAACCCTGTCTCAAAAAAAAAAGTGCTCTGAAGTGAGTAGTAAGAAGCCATCTGATAACCAGATGATGCTTCCTTGTGAACATAGGGTGAAGCAGAATGTCTGTTCCTAGATGTGCTATTCAGACTGAAAACCATAACCCCAGTCTCCCCAAAGTTTGGAATCACGGGTAGTTCCTAATTAGGGGAAGGTTGGCTTTTCAGTGGTGTGGAAGTGGCATGCATTCTGGAGACTCTAGTTGGGTTCTGAGTTTAGTGCTTTTTCCAGGCCAAAGTTGGGTCATCGTGAACAGCTCCCAGGTGCCATGCAATCACCAGCTATAATGGCTGGTACTCATAGTGATCTCGTGGTACACTAGGCCACTTGGTAGGTCAGGTCAGGTGTCTGGCTGGGATATTTCCACCTGTGATTGTAAGTCAGGGAGTCATGGAGCTTGCCAGGCCTTGGGGAGATTGGGATGCTCTGAGAAGCAAGAGCCCATTGGAACTTATTCCTAATGACAGGGCCAGTGTCAGAGCTGTGATAGAACAGTCTTTGGAGGGGTTTGATTTGATCCTGATACTTAAGGTCAGTGGTCAGTGGCCTCAGAGGCCAGGCAAAGAGCAAGAGAGGTTTTGATTAGGTGAATTACATGGCCAGCTTTGAAAGAATACTTCAGCTGTGTGGATTTTTAAAAAGCAGTTTAGAATAGTAAGGTATGAAATGAAAGGATGAGCTAACCCCCTCCCCTAGGTGGCTTGTATATGTGGATTGCCAGGGTGTGTATGGCTTTGGGAATCAGTCATGACTTGCCACTCAAAGCTTTTACTCTCTGGGACACTGAATAGCTATCAGTTGAGCCAAATGTGTTGTTTTGAGACAAGGACTCCTGGTTTGCCTTGAAGTCATAGGGATCCTGTCTCACTTGCATAAGTGTGTGTCACAGGTGGCTCCAATTTTGATTTCAGGAATCTGGACTGTTCCTTTTTATTCCAAGGGTGCCTTCTGCCGGGTAGCTTACTTTTGCCATTTTTTTCAGCCGCACCCTGACAGCAGTGCACGACGCCATCCTTGAGGACTTAGTCTTCCCAAGTGAAATTGTGGGTAAGAGGATCCGTGTGAAACTGGATGGCAGCCGGCTCATAAAAGTTCACTTAGACAAAGCACAGCAGAACAATGTGGAACACAAGGTAAGGGGTTAATATTCAGTGGAAGTTTATGGTCCATGATCTCCATCATTCCTCTGTTCTCTGTCTGATTCTGTGTCAGTTTTATGTTAAAGATGCTTTAGAAACTGGAATACTTTATAATTTACTGTGAGATAAGCAAGCTGGGTCTGTGGTCTCCAGTTTGAGGGAGGACAGATAGTATGACCACTTGGTCGGTCAGTGGTATAGTAGGATAAGGGGGCTGTCTCTGTGATACCCATTACTCCCTAGGTCCCCAAATAGCATGGTTTGAGTGATGTGAAGGATCAGGCTGTAGAAGTCCTCCCTCAGTGTTGGGATTAGGCTTCTGTCCAGGTCAAAAATTGCAGGGTTGTTGAAGAGGAAGATCACATAGGGTACACTAGCTTTCAGGGCTATTGCATATTTAAAAATTAGTGATGAATTCTATCTTCTTTTGCAGGTTGAAACTTTTTCTGGTGTATACAAGAAGCTCACAGGCAAGGATGTTAATTTTGAATTCCCAGAGTTTCAGTTGTAAAGAAAATGACTGAATAAAGTTTCATTCATAGTATTTGGTAATAGTTTCTTTGTCAAAATCTCAGGGCCACGGGTACACAACAATAGCAGCTTCCTGAATGAACTGAAGTTTTCAAGAGAAACCTGAAAGGTGAAAAATGCACCGCACCGAAGCCAGTCATGTTGATAGCTCTAATTACATGTCAAAATGGGGGCGTCCACGCTGCTGTGAGACAGTCTGGGGTTCACGCCTTGCAGGATTAGAACTTCACTGCCCTCCCAACTTCCCTTTTGTTTGTTAGAACTGTCCACATTTCATGTCCTATGTCTGTCTGTCTTTGGAATGTGGTCTCACTGTAGTGCAAGCTGGCCTAAAGATGGTCTCCTGGGTTTATGGTCCATGGTCATCATTCCTGTGTCCCCTGATTCTGCACAGTTCAACAAGTTAGGAGTAGTAAGTCCCCGTCAGTCAGGGTTAATGGAAACCCGTGTGGTCCAGAAGGCCAAGGAAGGCCTTGGGTGAGGTGGCCCTGGGCACCTTATATGTGGAGCAGCCCCCGTTTGCACTAAGGCAGGCTTTCAGGCATTTGGTGTGTGACTTCACTATGCTTCATGTCCCTGGTGGATATGTGGGTGTGCAAAGCACCTGTACAGGGCTGTTCCCTGGCTTGTTCCTGCCATCTGCCCTCCTTGCCATGGGCGCTGCAACTGTGGTATTGTTTCCTTTGCTAGGAAGCATCACCCCCCAGCTTGCCCTAGTCACAGCCGACACCTCACAGTTCTGCAGTAGACTGAAGATGCATGAGGGTGAATTTGGGGCCAGCTGGTTTTCATAGGTCTCAAGTCAAAATGAAGCTGAAGTTATGGCTCAGTGGTTTGGGGTCTCTGGGATGTTCTTCAGAGGACCTGGATTCTATTCCTATTGATCACATGGCTCACAATTACATTTGACTCAAGTTCAAGGGAGCTGACTAATTTTCTGGCCTCTGAGCACCAGGGACATAACTGTTCATACATGCAGACAAAACATCAATACACAAAAGGAATTCTTAAAAATAGCAATTACCAAGCAGAATGTGCCTTATGAATGTTGCTATTAGTATGTTTTAGAAGGTGACAAAGGTTATCCGGGAATTGGCTAAGGCAGTATTGGGGAGTATTACAGTTTTAAACAGTTGTGAGGATGTTTGGGTTATTAAGTGGGAATTTTTAGTAAGACAGGATGTGAGTGTAATACTTAATAAATAAGCCTCACAAGAATATTGTGACTTTTTCTTGAAACTTCTCAGTTGATGTAATGAAGTCAAGCAGAGGTTTCCTCTGACTTGCCTCTGCTTTTTACAGGTGGCCTGGAACTCAGAAATCTCTATTTGCCAGCCTTTGCTTCAGTGGCTACTAGGATTCAAAGCATGAGCCGCCATGCTCAGCTCAGCCTCTAAGTATTAACTCTGTAGTCTGCTGGCCTTTATCTGTGACTGCCCTGCTTTGCCTCCTATATGCCGAGATTACAGTTAGCACCCAGCATAGGCTTTACAGACCTATGGCTTTAGTCTCAGAAGGTGAGATAAAAGGCAGGAAGGACAGCAGTTCAAGGTCATCCTCAGGATAAAAGTTTGAGCCCTCAAAACCAGGTTGGTGTGGTGATGCATACTAAGGCCATTTCTCTAGAGGCAGAGGTATATGTACTGATGAGACGAGCCAGCTCCAAAGTGGAACCCTATCAAAAGCAAGAATGCTCTTAGCTGAGGTGATTTGAGATTAAAATTGTATTACCTTTTTAAACAGCTGGACATTACATTGCTGTCAAAGTTTTCAGAGTTAACCATATTAACAAGAGGCAGACAGATCTTTGTGAGTTCTAGGCCATCCTGATCTATATACTTCCAGAACAGCTAGAGTTACAGATGTGGCCCTGTCTCAACCACAATCAAACACAACAAAGCTAGTATCTTGTCAATAAAGGCCAGTGTTAACTACTTTTACCCATCAACCATTTAAAACAGCTGGGTAGTAGTGGTACACACCTTTAACCCCAGCTTTTCAAGGCCAGCCTGGCCTATACAAAGAAACCCTGTCTTGAAAACCAAAACAAAATGGCATTCGGATGTGTTTTTGTCCCAGGGTTGGTGTGGAGTCAGGACAGCTGGGAGTTGATTTTTTTTTGTCCAGTGGTGGGTGGGTTTGTAATACTCAAAACTGCTGAGTCATCTTTGTGGCTTATTAAACTGTGTGACAAGGACTTTATATGTAGGCAAGACTGGCCTTGAAGCCATGTAGATCAACTGCCTGTGTCCATAGCACTACGATTAACTTTATTACTGACAGTTATGTCGATATAAAATACAGGTATCTACAATGCTAAACCCTAGGTTTGATTCCCAGCACGCTGTCCCCACAACTAAGGATTGAAATACCACAAATAGACTTACAGAAGTTATATGTGAACAAATCTAATGGAGGTTTTTCCACTAGAGGAACGTGCAGGGGACTCATGTTCAATTCCTAACTGGCTGGCCCACAACTGTCCTAAACTCCAGGGAGCTGATGCCCTATCCTTAGGAGTAGCCAGTCATACACATGGAAGGGGCATATATCATGAAGGCAAACACTCAAAATGTTTAGGGAAGACATTACCATATACTGGTGAAGCTGTTTGAGCTGTTTGTGGTTTTTAACTGCCCAGTGAGAACCTCAGGAGCTACCTGACAGTGTACAGGACACTGGAAAGTATATGAAGCACAGTTACATCTGTTACTTTGATCATAAAATTGGGTTCTTGGGCTGGTGAGATGGCTCAGCGGGTAAGAGCACTGACTGCTCTTCCCAAGGTCCTGAGTTCAATTCCCAGCAACCACGTGGTGGCTCACAACCATCCCTAGTGAGATCTGATGCCCTCTTCTGGTGTGTCTGAAGTCAGCTACAGTGTACTTACATATAATAATAAATAAATCTTTTAAAAAATGGGGTTCTTGAGGCCCCCACCCCTCCTTGAGCTTCTGACAATTAGCAGTTGGTTGGGTATGAGGAGATTGCTGGGTACAGAGAGGGTCTTATGTTTTGGAGCCACTTCTAAGTTAACCGTGCTCCAGTAAACAGTGCTACCCAAGCTCATGCAAGCAACCATAAGTAGACTGTGTTTAAAATGGAAAGATTGGAGAGAGTTTTATGTCACCTTGTCACAAGTGAGAGTCATCTGAAAAGAGGAAATCCGAAATTGCCTCCAAAAGATCCACCTGTAAAGCATTTTCTTAGTGATGGATGGGGGAAGGGTCCAGACCATTCTGGGTGGTGCTAACTCTGGGCTGATGGTTCTGGTTCTATATGAAAGAAGACTGAACAGGCCAGTAAGCAGCACCCCTCCATGGCCTCTGCATCAACTCCTGCCTCCAGGTTCCTGCCCTGCTTGAGTTCCTGTCCTGACTTCCTTCAGTGATGGACTGTGGTGTGGAAGTACAAGCCAAATAAACTCTTACCTCCCCAACTTGTGTGGTCATGATGTTTCTTTATAGCTATAGTAACCCAAGCTAAGATAGTTGACTCATGGGCAAAGAGCACTGGCTGCTCTTGCAGAGAGGGTGGGAGTTCACTTCCCAGCATCCATGTGGCATACCACAGCTGTCTGTAATTCTAGTTTAAGGGATCTGACACCTTCTTCTGGCCTAAGGCACTGCACACACATGGTGCCCAGACATGCCTGCAGGCAAAACACCTATAACAAAATTAGGGGAAAAAAAACCTTTAAGAAGCGGTGGGGCATTTGTTGGAGAGAAGGGAATTGGCAGGAGTGGGAAGAGTAAGAGGGTCCTGGGTGACGAATGTGATTAAAATACATGCGACTTGTACAGAATTACCGTCTTGAGCATGACTGCCACCTTCATCAGAACAGCAGAGACTACCAAGAGACCCTGAGGATCAGGCCTATTCACTGGATGATCACCTGATCTCAGTCACATACAACCTCCCAGCCAGCTATATATAATTCTGCCATAATTGCATACAACATCAAAGGCTGAAAAGCATAATATAGAAAGTAGAAGGCTAATGGACAGGAGCTTCATCTCTGCCTCTATGGGGGAAGCTGTCATTCGTGCTGGTGTGACTGACACAGTGATGGCTTTGTCACCCAGGCCCCTTAATACTCTAATATCAGTAAGCCTAATATATCCATTGGCTCCACAGGTTCGACTTTGGGGTCGTCTTGGGAGCCTTACGAGGAAAGAGTAGATGTTTGTTTCAAGTTCCTGAAACAATAGAATTGCCAAAGAAAAACTATACAAGTTTTTTTTTTTTTTTTTAAGATAAGTCTACCAGTGACTCAGTATCCTTTTGAAAGGAACTGCTGACTTTTTTTTTTCTTC